>VWZZ01000726.1:15872-47782 GCA_013399095.1 Psophia crepitans | reverse complement strand
CAAAGTCTGCCCTCCGAAAGTCACCTTCTCTTCCTCACCTCCGAAGAGCGTGAGGAAGAGAAGGAAGCAGCCTAGCTCCACAGACAGGTATTTAGAGCACCCTACCTAGACAAGGAACATGCAGCTTTTGGCCACTCCAATGGCCATTTTGCTTTAAACTTTCTTCAGGCGTAACTTAGACACAGATCAAGAGTTAGCATATAAATTTCTCCCTTCCATGGGAAGTACCCTAGACATTAGCATTATTGTGCAGAGGCAGAATTCCAAGAGAAGAGGCTGCTTCTGACTGACAAAACCAGATATGATTCAGGAAGAAACAGGTTAGAAAGATGAAAGCAAGCCTACTTCCCTGGCCCCTTCTAGAGGGCAGCTTTGTGCCATAGATCTCAAATGGTAATAGTTTCCTGCTTAACTACCTCAACATTCGGAGAAGAGACAGGGTGAAAACATGTCTAGCTGTCAGCTAGTTACTAGACACCTTTACTGAGTTTTCTTTACATCTAGGATGTTTCTATGGGAAGCATTTTACATTACTAGGCACCGCATGGGAAAGCGACACATCTGTATCAGAAGCGCACAGGTCAGTGCAATTGGTGCCACACAGAATGCACATCAGTGCACAATATTTTGGATGTATACTTTTCTTTCACCACCAGACTGGCCAGGAGCTTTTCATCACCTCCTTTTGAAACTACTGCGGTATAATACAGGGTTTAGTAAGACAAAGATGGGGGGGACTGTAACACCTACCTTTCAAATCTTGACATCTCTGACCCAAGCCCAGGGTAAATGTGTGATCCTTATTCTTTGACAACAGTATTCAAACACTGAATTAATATTTGCTAACTGCATTAGATTGACTCTACCCAAAAAAGATAGATAGCTGCTATCCAGAGGACATAGAGCGTAAGTGCAAGCTGATGAACGAATGTTATTTAACTCTAACCCCAAAGTGTCATTTTCTTTTAGGTGTCCACTTCACTTCTGGAATTATGAACAAAAGTGCTGGTTCTGATTGATAGCTTTGGCCACAGGAAACTAAACTGAGATCACCATTCTGTCTAACATAGACATTAAAATCCATCTCTGCCATGTTTTCCATATACTAAAAAAAAAGAACACGTAGTCCCCCTTTGAGAGTTATCTCAGCACTGCCTACCTGGTCTGTCTGACATGTCTCATGAAAAATTTGGACTGAAAGCTCACTAGATCATGTTATATCCATACAGTATCTTAAGGAAACAGGCTAAATCTGGCACCTTGGCAGCTAGGCTCTGTACACCATGCACACACACATGCAGCTATTGCTGCTGTAAGGTGCCTATGGCTTAGCTACCAGCATCCATCTGCTGTAAAGGCACCTTGAGATCAGAGCACCAGAAAATCCAATCTACCCTTATGGCAGGAAAGTTCAGGAGATGTGGGCAAGGACAGAGAGGATCTTTGATACCACTTGCTAGTACATGAGTGCTGTGGTGGATGATAAGGGATAGTCAGGGTCTAAATTTTCTCCGTGGCCTTCTCTGAAAGTCACCTCGATAGGATTTACAGCCCATGGAAAACAGAATGAGATTAGATTTATGTAAAGCCTCAGCCTTGCATTTAAAATACAGTTGATATGCTATGTTTGTATATCATGTTTAAACACAAAAGGGGTAAAACCTCTGGTGGATACCTCAACATGTGTGATTGATAAAAGATTGCTGTTACCTAACATAAGTATTTTTCTGGTAACAGTTAAATAACTGTGGACTAGGAAAGAATTGATGCCAGAATCTTGAACAAGGAAATTCTGGGGTTTTCTGGACTGAGGAAACATATGTATATTATATATTCAGTTATTAGGTTTGTAGCCAAGAGGAAGAAAATGTATATTGGTTGCCTTATTTAGGTCGCAAGCAGCATCTACTTTTCAGCAAAATCCTTCTGTAGACAAGGTTTTGTTTAATTATTTACACTTCAATCCTAGGTCTAAGACAAACTGAATTTATATGCCTAAATAGCCACAACCAGAATGCAGCCATGCACATCCTTCATATCCAGAAATAATCTACACAACTCAGGTTGGACTGACTGCACTCTACATGAGTGAGGAACCCCGAAACAAGCCCTGAGTAAGTTGCCAGTTACAGAGGAGTGGTAACTAGAGATGCATGTTAAAAATATCTGGGGATCAAAAAAGAATGGCCAAAGTCAGAGGCAATTCCTCCTGAAAAGTTCTACTGCCTGCTACTTCTCAGCTTCTGGCATTTTCAGTATCAGACTGATTATCAAAAGGATGAATTCCCAAAAGCACAACTGGCTCTACTCCCTCCTTCCCCCTCACTGCTCCACGCACACAAACAAACCAGTGGTATGCACTAATGAAGCAGCAGCTTTGTAAAGTTGGTTCCAACTCTTCATTTTGATTGCTATTTCTAGGAAGCAATTAAATGCAAGCAGCAAAATTAACCATATCCTGTTAATTCACTCTGACAATGTTTCTTGGGAAAGTGGCAGAAGAGAAATGTACAGCTATGTAAGAGAGGGAGGCCTGATTTGTAATAATTTATAATAATTCATATATTTTATTTTTACTAAGCTGTTTACTGTGCGCGTTTGAATTACTTCAGCTGCTGATTCGTCAGGATATGAAAATGGGAAGGAACAGTTGCGGAAGTATAAGGCCATAAGCAAACGTTCAGGACCATTGACTGTGGTGTAAAACATGTTGATTCTGCTAAACTACCCAAACTGGTTTAACCCAGCTTCAGAAACCACAGCAGAGTAAGATTTCAGCACCTTTAATAAATAGTGCCAAAAGGTCAACTGAGCAGACATGTAAGACAAAGAAAGTGCAAGACACAGAGAGTTTATAGCTAGAGTAAAAGATCAATACTGACTGACAGTAAAAAGAAAAAAATATTAAATTAACTCAACAAGCCCATTTTCTGTTAGCCTCTTTTCTTATTAAAGTTAAGTCATATTTTGAACAAAGTTGTTTGCGGGTCCCTTGTGCATAGTTACAACACTCTAAAAGGAAGTGCACATACCTGAAGGAGCTAGATCTGCTGGGTTGCGTGTGGTTGATCCCCAGTGTTCTGTAACCCAGAAGATTAGAAGAGACTGCCGAGGAAGGTCAAGGTGCAGGCTGCCTTACGGCTCGACGCAGGGTGCCCATTTTGCGTTCACGTTCAGAGGGCTGCCCCTGCAAGCACGAAATCTCAAAACTTTTTGCTTACAAGAGTTGCACTGGAGTGTTGCTTACATGCCACTCTATTGAATCCAGGTCTTTTGAGAATTTCAGTGGGTGTCCTCTAGCAAAAGCATTGACTCCATCAGACTTTTTGCTTAATAAGAATCAAACAACGAAATAGCAGCTCTTCATCTGTACTGGCACATTTTGTGCTTCTAGTTGCAAACGTCTTAGCAGAAATTCTTCCTTATATTTGCTCCCCCACTGCTGTGCCACCATTTTGCCAAAATGACTGTATGAATAATATGCCACCAGTACTGGAATTTAATTTAATGGAAATAACTTAGAAAAACAAAAATATCACAGCTAAAAAAAAATACATGCTTCTAATATTTTTCTTAGCTACATTAGTTAGGGAACCTTAATTTTCATTTTCCTATCATTTATTCTTCATTCAAAATCATAACATTTTTGCTTTATGACATCACAGTTGGTTGCTGTGGAAAAAATAATATTTAATGATTCCAGAATAATGAGAATGGGACCAGGAAAACTTTTAACATCAACAATATTGACAGTAAAGATAAAAGTAGAAACTAACAAGAGTAATAATAAGAGATGTTGAAAGAAATGCCACTTATGAAATATTTAGGCTAGGTGTTTAGATATAACAGATATGACAATGTTTTCAGTTGTGCACGAGTGTTTTTCTTGAAATTTATTTCAGTTAAAAACAAACTGAAGGAGAGATCTATACTGAATGCCTCTGATTTCTAATTTTTGGGGTTTTTTCAAAGTCTTATGCATATAGTTACCTTAATAGTAGCAACTGGACTCAGGAAATTCTGACCTGTGTCATATAATTAGTAACATTTTATAACCCTGATGTTTAAAATAAAATAAGCTTTAAACATAAAAAAATACTTAATTTCCTTGGAAGTTAAATGAGAAAAATTAAATGTGTGGAACTCTCAGACTAATATTCTTTGAGACAAATTCTGACTTCCAGCTCCCTGGCTAAGATTACCAAATCTGTCTGTAGTGTAACAAATAATCTTGATTATTTTGCTGTTAGAAAGTCCTCCACATTTTGAGGTATAATCAACAGACTGATCAATTATTAACAGTAATGTTGTCTCGTCAATATTTCCCCTAATACCTTTCCTAATATTTGTCTTTTAGAGCTACATCTCATTTTAATTTTGGCCAGCTTAATTATTGTCTTCACCCTCTGTAGCCCTCTGCTTTCGTGCTAAGTGGGACAATTTTCTAGCTGCTTGTGCAAAAGGACTGAAAACACTTTACATTCACATTTCCTTTAATTTCCATGTATCACTACCCAGTATTTTATGAGTGCTCTGCCTGAGAGAACTCTCTGAACACATAAAGAATCCCAGCTATTCAGGGCCTTCTCTCCAGCTTGCTTGGCAGTGTAACCTTTCCATTTCTTGTCTTTAACTGGAGTTCTGGCAAAGACTGTTGATTTACAGGGGAAGCCTCAGCTATGGCTGGCATTCAATCCTACATTTCTTGTGGACATCTTCTAGTTACCAATGTCTTTGAAACAGTTGCAGAATAATGATAGCAAGGCATTTGCTTTTGCTAGCAGCTGATTTTTACCAAAAAGCTTTTGTGAGAAACCTAGTAGCACAGGGTCTCATTTCTCCCTGGCACACTGTAATGGATAATGTTCTAATGCATTTCTTCCCACAGCTTTTCCCCGCTGTATTGCGTTTTGCCTTTGTTGTATAGGCGCAGCTGAGCCGGAGTTACTATTGGCTTAGCTTCAGCTTGCTTTGAGATTATTCTCACGTGGCTTGGTTTAATTATTTTCTGATTTTCATTTTATGTCTTTGAACTGGTGGCTCAACTTATATAATTTCCCCTAGATTTTTTACCTGAAAATCAGATAAAATAGCTCAAGATTTTCAAAACTGTATATGGAGTTATACAGTTACATTAATAAAAAACCCAGCCCTTCAGCCAACCAAAAAAATCCACCAAAAAAACCCTAAACAGACAAACAAACAAAAATCCCCTAACCAGTAATTGTTCTTTTTGATATTCTATTTAGTTTTCAAATGTACTATTTTGTCATTGGTTTTGTGTTGGTTTTTGATTTCTTTTTTTGGGTGGTTGTTTTGTCTTGCTTTAACATGGCATTTGGCACTTTCCTGTTGTATGTAGACATTTTCCCCCATATCGCATCCGGTGCAGTACCACATTACTTTGTTTACTAAATCTGTAAGTATGTAGCTTTCTTTTTAAGCAATTTTTTAGTATTTCCTTATATTTTGCTTTTTCTGGTTCTTCTTGCAGGCTATAAGATTCTTTAATTTCATGGAATACACTACTAGGTGATAATAGGTCCAGTGTATTGTACCTCACTAGGAATCAAGTTCTCTATCGCTGATTCACAATGTTTTATCACAGTGGATGACTGTGACTTTTATTTTCATTTTCCTTTTAGGTTAAAGAGGAAGATTATGTGCTTGTATAATGTGGCTCAGATCTTGGGTGACCTCTAAGAATACTAACACAAATTATTCAGAATAATTTAGCAGGAAGATTAAGGCATGTTCTAGCAGTTTGTGACCATAAATTTGCTCATACAAACCATGTCATTTTCTGTGTCCTCAGACAAAAAGAAAGGCAAAGCAACACAAGGAAGCCATCTCACCTCCTGAAGGTATATTAAAAGGGACAGAAGAGTAATACCGACCATTAAAAACCAGTAAAATGAGCAACTACACAGAATTCCCCATTTTTAGAAACAAGTTGTTATAATTTTTACTTGTCTCTAATCTTCAAACCACCGATCCATATTTCAGAACAAAAGCTTTTGACAGTAGCGTAGAGAAGTTTGCTTAGCTCTATCTCATTAATATACTTATACACAATAGCAATTAAAAAAAAATCCCCAAAAGCTGACACCAATCATCATTTCTACCCAGAAACCAGAAGAAACAGTCAAAAGGTCTGATCCCCAGCATGCAGGAGGTACACCCATACTTTAACAGTTAGTCATGACATGTCGTGGTCACAGTGAGCAGCAAGAGCATTTCAAAGGAGGCCACTTGTCTACCAGAGCACTCAAAGTCATGATGCAAACAGTGGAACCTAAGCATGTACCTGAACTGAAACCAAAGGAGAGTCCATCAAACAAAACAAATAGATATACTTTAAAATGGCACCTCATGTAGGGCTACAAACAAAGCCATTACTTGTGATAGCAGCAGGTAGGAAAATAGAGGTAACAGCAGGAAGTTGGGAGGAACCTTCTGGAAGTACCATGAAAAATCACCTGTCTACGAAAATTACAGTGAAACAGCATGCTTCTGAATTTCAGCAAGATTTTTATGCAGATGGGGATTTACTTTTTCTGCACCTGCTGTCAGTACGCATTAGACCATAAACATCAGCAAACATTGATTAAGTATATTGCCCAAATGAAACATTAGGCAAAGAAGGAAGGAAGCATCTAAGAAACTGTAGATCATCAAAGAAAGATAAGTCATCCCACAGCAATTTAAGGCAAAGTAGTCATTGCTGCTTATCAAATTCAATGGTGGTAAAAGTTTTGTAGATTATTATATTTTTTTTGGTAGTAAATGTACTCCAATTGTTTTGGTGAACTACTCCCAGAAATCAGTAGCCATCAACACCAACTTAACTACGGAAATCAGGCAGTGGTCAGCTGCAAAAAGAAGTAGTTCTTACACTGCAGCTCTGTAGAGAAAATATGCAAAAAAAGCAGTTCCCTGGTAGCAGGGACTGGAAACATGGCAGACGGCTCTATTGACCCTGGAATCGACAGGCTGAAATGTGACTTCTCCACTTGTTACCCAAACATTTGCTACTTGAAAGTGTTTTGAGGCAATACAAGCATGAGGAATCCAGCTGTCCGCTGTGTTCTTGTCTCATTATTGAGCATAAGCAGCCTGAATCTGGTCAGTAGTATTTGAAGCAGTGTGGCAGAAAGAAAGGCATGAAAGTTACAGATAAGCATGAAAATCTGAGCAGCCATACGGTCTCTTTCTCCTGGTGGAATAGACTTACCCAAAACTAGACCTCTAGTATTGAGTGACCATTTTCCTCTCCAGCATCATAAATGGTTCATGAATAATTGCAAGATACATGAGTCGGTTTTAGTGTGATTTAATCCATGTTCCAGCTGTTATTTTCAACAGCATGAAGCACTGTAGGTAAAGGTTACCTATAACATATTGAAAGGCTTGTTTCTGCATGTTAACAACATATTGCAGGAGGGTTTTATAATGCAGACATGCTTAGTTACAGATGAGCTTCAATAAATAATAAGAATGTTAACATATTGCTCCGATAAATAAAATATGTGTCATGTGGGGCCTGATTGCTGAATGCCTGTGTGAGTCCAGAGAATCTTGAAGTTAATGGCAGAGATCAGACCTGTTCTGTTTACCGAGGAGGGAAATTCTGATTGCCCTTGCAGTGATGCCCACCTGAGCTGCATATCACAGCCAGACTGTTTAGCTGAATAAAGACTCTCTTCTGCGGTAGGACAGGGTGCTCCGGATATCATACTACAACCTGCTAACTATCCACAATCATTGTGAGGCTTAATGAGCCTGGACAGATGAACTAGCCATCCACATCTGTGTATGCCTGGCTTTGAATTTTCTTCAGGGTGAGCTTTAACAGATCTTCACAAGTAATTCCAGCATAGTTTTCATCCTCAGCTGATCCATAACAAAGCAATAACAATGCTGGAAATTCTTTAAACTCCTCAGAGCAGATTGCTTCTAGCCCACGTATAAATGCTGGAGAATGTTTAACCTTAAAGAAGGTCAGCTGGAAAGTTTTGGGAAGGAAACATGCCAATATAGGGAGCTTACAGTAAAATGGGAAGAAAATAAGTTATATTTTGACTTTTAAATGTTACTATGTACTGATGAAGTGTGTAACTTTTAAATCACATTTGTAATTCACCGCAAAACTGACTAATGTACTATGGCTCTTCATAAAGTGAAAGAGGTGTCTTAGCTGAGCATTTCAATTTGCGTTTCAATGTCTTTTCACACTACATACTGAACACGAAGCTTACTGGTCACCAACGTTTCAGTTCTATCTTCTCATATGTGGACACATACACCAATCACTTTGCCACCCAGCTTTGTTTGCGGAAAGCAGGGAAAGAAGTAATGTTTAGCATAATAATTATCCTTTTAGCCAGGCCATTTTTCTCTTGAAAACAGGATCTCAGCACCTGCTGCAATTCACTTACTAGAGTATGTGTCACAGCCAAGCACCTGGCCTTACTAGACTTACTCAGGCTAAATGCCATTTGATAAGCCTTTAAAGGAAAATGAATTATATACATTGATGCACTGAAATTTATTTTGGTTTACTTCACCTAACTCATGACTAAGAATATATTCTGCTTTTCTTTTTGCATTGTGAAAGGTTTGGTAGACAATATTGTGAGGTATATTGTTAAGGAGAACATATTACCTCTATGTTCAAATGTCAGGATTTCGTTTCAGTGCTTGTAATATCAGGTGGTCTGATGCTTAGGAATTGACTATCAAGTTATTTAAAAGTAAAATGAATTTGATTTATTTTGTTTGATTATATTTTTTTTGTATTCTGTTTTTCTGTCAATGTTAATTGGTAGTACTTATTTATTTCCAAAACAGTTATAAAATAAATATTGAAGTACCAGTACCCAGGAGCAAGGACACACAGGCCAGCCAATGGTAACTTTTTAAAAAGTGTATTTTGAAGTAAAAAAGCTGAGGCATTTTTAAGAACTATTGATCTCCTCCTTAAATAGACAGAGGGAATTTTGGATGTATATGCTACAGGACCAGCTATTACAAGCAAAAAGGCTCAGTACTCAAAAAGCCTTAGCAGCCCTAGGGGGGCCCTGCTAGCTTTGATGGGGGTTGGAAACTCATCACTGCCCAAGTTACTTGATCAATTCTCATAGCAAGAGACCTTTTAGTGAAAGGCAGGACGGATTTACTAAGTGCTGTTGCACACCTGGTTTTAAATAATAACCCTTGTGACAACAGCTGTAACTTTTGTGTTCCAGAGAGCACTGAGGGGCTCAGCAAGGAAGGAGGGGGGTATATGGGCCCCTCAGCTCCAGCTATATCTCCGAGTGTAGAAGGTACTCTCAACACCGATACGACTCATTCAAAATTGTGCACTGCCTATACCTCTGATAGGAATCTACTCTTTTTACTCATCCACAGATCAAACTTGTCAAGTTATTGCAAACTGAGAAGGAAAATCACATCAGGCTTTTGAAGTATTATTGCTTCCCAAGCAGCCCTATGTTTCTTGTGTTTCACAGTCCCCAGCTCCTCACTCTGCTGCTGCAAGATCTGTGACCAAGGACTGGCAGGAAAGCTGCTGTGCTTCAGTGTGGGAAAAAAAAGAATGTGGGAACCCTTGTGCCGCCCAGTTCCCTAGCACTGGGAGAGTGCAATAGAGGGAACAGTGACCTGGAAAAGGCACTTCTGAGCCTCTGCTGGTTTTGGCTGGGATGGAGTTAATTTCCTTCATGGTAGCTAGTGTGAGGCCGTGGTTTGGATCTGTGCTGAACACAGTGTTGATAACACAGGATTGTTTGAGTTACTGCCAAGCAGGGCTTACACAGAGCCAAGGTCTTTTCTGCTCCTCACACCACCCCACCAGTGAGTGGGCTGGGGGTGCACAAGGAGTTGGGAGGGCACACAGCCAGGACACTGACCCCAACTGACCAAAGGGATATTCCATACCGTATGGTGTCATGCTCTCCATATAAAGCTGGGGGAAGAAGGAAGGGGGGGAACATCTGGAGTGATGGTGTTTGTCTTCCCAAGTCATCATTACATGTGATGGAGTCCTGCTTTCCTGGGAAGAGCTGAACACCTGCCTGCTCATGGGAAGCAATGAATGAATTCCTTGTTTGGCTTGTGTGCACAACTTTTGCTTGACCTATTAAACTGTCTTTCTACTCACGATTTTTCTCACTTTTACCATTCTGATTCTCTCCCCCATCCCACTGGGTGAGTGAGTGACTGTGTGGTGCTTAGTTGTGGGCTGGGGTTAAACCACAACAGAGCCGAAGTACACATTTGATTTGGTAATAAAAATTTTTTAGTCTATACACAAAGGTCACTTAGCTGAGGCCAATTAATTCCATGTACTTCAGTGTTTTGTCATATTTTACTGTCATAAAACATGAAAAATACAAGAGAGGTATTAACCAAAAACGCAGTGGAGGTGGACACAAAACGAAGCTGGAGGGAATGGGAAGGAAAAGAAAAGAGAAATCAAAGCTGCTTTACAGACACTTGCACTTTTCAAATCCAGCTTTGCAAAGGGGGGCAGAGCAAGGAGGCTTAGGCCAGACAGATATAAATCCAAGTAAGAACAGGAAGGAAGGTTTAATGAGGAGAGAAGAGAGAGAAGGCAAATCTCAACAGCCCTAAAGGGAGCCATTGCTACCAAGGGGACAGAGGAGACACGTACACTGCAGCTGATTTAGGGAAGGTCAGCCCTAACAGCTGGTGATTAACCTGGCAGTTTCCTAAACCAAGTCACTGGTGCAGCTAGAAAGGAGCTCGTCATTAAATCTTATCTATACCAATGTTTAAATGCTTTTCTTTTGCAACAGTGTTTGCAAACCCATACACAGCAGTCCAGACAAAATAATACAGGTGTCAGGGCATCAGACTGTAATCTGAAGGAAGATTAAGGGTTTTCTGGCATTGTGGCGGATTGTATTGGTTAAGTCACATTGTCAGTGTCAAAGTAGCTACACATGACCGCAGTTGCTCATGCCTGCAGGAATGACATCTTGTTCCTGACCTAAGATTCCCCAGCTTCATCCCCCTGAGCATCCTGGTCCCTGCTGTGGAACTGGGAGATGGGGACTGAAACTCCTGGGACCTGAGGTTTCCCCTGACCTTCCAGAGTGGCAACGGAAACCACTGCTGGTTGCTCCACGTGCTGAGATTGGAAGTCACACGAGAAGGTGCTGATCTCTCCTTTCCAGTCCTGAGAATCACTGAAAGACAGAAGAAACATGGCTGTGACTACAGTCAGACGTAACTACAATGATATATGTAATATGCTGTGTGTTTGGAGTCCCATTTCTCAGAGTCAAGCATTTCTGGTGTCAAGGATCGAATGGGGGGACAGAAAGAACACAACGGCCCAGAGACCGAAAGCAGGCAGTGTGCAAATGAAGTCAGAGGCCCAAAGAGAAGGCTATGGCAGAGCTCAGCCTTGCTGTGGCCTGGGGATTACAGGACTGCTTAGGGGTGGCAAACAGAGAAAACGAACAAATGTTGTTATATAAAAATATATCCTCTTAACCTTAGACTCACCATTAAGACTTAAACTCCTTCCTCACCATTTCATTCCTCTGAGGTCTCATCTGCCTCAACCATTAGGTCCCTTGGGTCTACAGAGACTAGAGAGACTCCTCATGTTGACAGCTGTGGGACACATGCAAGAATGGCCAGCCACAGCTCCTTCCTGTGCAGCAGCAGGGCCAGCATGCTGTGTGGAGGCCTTTGATGCTTCATGTGCAAACACAAGCTGGTGCCATTCAAAACTCAAAATTTCCATGGAACCACCAAGAGCAAGACCAATGCAAACAGCAGCTATGCACTTGTTTGTACTGGAAGCAAAAGACTTTGATATAAACCTCCGTAGCCATTTACTCAAAGCCCTACAGTTCTTCTATTTTATGCTGTTTGCTCAATATTTGCACATTTGTGCATCCACACTACTAGGAAAGAAAGATTTTTGTTGCTGTTGAACAACCAGTTTGGAGGTTTTTCGCTTCTCCTGCAGACAAGCATTTCTATAAAGCCATACCTCGTGTCTTCTATTTTAAAAATCCTACACAGACATAAGAGCTTATATAAAAAATTTCCCATACAGGCAGACTGTGACCTCTTCTTTGCACTTTCTTCCCTCTGACACATGAAAGCTCTAGCACTGAAGTAGCTAATACTATAAACACATGCAATTTTCATTGTGCAGTTGAAGAATTTGGAAAGATACCCCGAATGTGACTCCGTCACACAAAGTTTGTTTCACACACCACTTTTGCCAAGGCATGTACCAGCTCTGACAGACCCTCCACAGCAGCTTCACAGCCACTGTTCTGTGTAACATTCATGAAAGCGTGCGAGGCTCATTAGGCAAATGCGGCATAGCCCAGCAGGCTGTGGCTCTCTGCCAGTGCTGCTGTACTCTCCAAATTGTGACAAGCAACTTAAAGGGTTATACTGAGTGTATATCCAAAATAAAGTCTCTCCACTAGCCCCACCCACTTCCTCAGGACAAGAAAAAGCTGACTGAAAAGCATGCTGTGCAGTGTTTGAATGCAGTTGAAATGTAACTTGCATAGGAGACACGTACTGTGCTCTTTCACCCAGCACCTCCTTCAGTGCTGTCTTTTTAATTTTTAATAAAAACCATGTTGAAGGTACGTGCTTCCCCTGTCTGAGTGTAAAATATATTTATCATTTTGTAGTGGATGGAGATAGAATATGGATGCACATCTGCTACTTCTCCAAAAAACAGACTGGCATGAAGATGTCAAATATTACTCCTGCCTGGAGAGGCCAGGGGAGGCATGAAAGCTGTCTTTTCCCTGTAGTGTTGGTCACCATGAAATGATGCTCTGAGACCAGCTAAACACACAGGGACCGAACATGGACCTGTACTTTGTGTAATCTTTTAAACAGTAGAAAAATGGGGATAAAACATTGTCAAATCTGAATAATAGTGTTTTACATACACTTTACCCAAGTGTAATTGATTGCAGAAAGGGCAGATTGATTAATACGATTCTCAGTAATTTTAATCATGTGAAATTACAGAGGCATGAACATGATTCAGCACCATATGCTGGTAAGTTTTTGTTATTTCATTAGGAGCCAGATGTTTCTGCCTCTGCACAATAACTATTATAAGACCAATTTAGCTTTTTTTTTTTCAAATAAATAAAACTTTACATTTTCTGGAGACTACGGGAGAGCTCTAGTTATAAGCTTAATTTATTCTTACAACTGTGTAAAGCTTTTAACTGATAAAAATTTGGAACAGCCAATCCAGGTTTCAGTGATCTTCTTTTTGGCAGCAACAAAAATCCAAAAGCAGGCTCTCATTGAGCCTGTAGGTTCACTGCGATCCCTGCTAAAGGTAAGACTGAAGTACAGGCTGGACTGCAAACCAAGCTGATGATAAAAGTCACCTAACTGCACAAACACCACTTTAGCTTAATTGAATTGAAAGCGAATACACAGGTGGAAAATTCTGTAGTGTGTAGGAGGAGCTACTGGTACAACCCATTTTTCTAAACTGACCTGATGTATGCACACATGCATCTGCAGGTTCTGAGGTACCTCTACTTATGCACCAATGTATAAACTCACATAATCTCATTACAGCTCAAGTTCTCTGGTATTCAGAATGTATTTCCATTCAAACAGGAAAGTTGGCTAGAAATTTGACTTGCTTGGTTTGGAGATCAGCTCTCTTCCTTAGGATCTCAGTTTGGTTAGGTTTCTGATTCAAGTTCATACTTACAGACTCTTGCAGAAACTTGGTTAACTCTCTGTGGTGACAAATTTCACCAAGTATTTGGTTTTGTGTGGTTTTTTTTCTGATTGGCTGTTTGCATCAAATAGTGGTACCAATAACACCCTCCCCATCTCAGCCTTCTTACTGTTGGCCAACAAACCCTTTCCCTTCCCCTGCATTCCCTTCTGTCCCCAGCCTTGTCTTGCTCCTTTTTTTTTGTACTTTTCTCTGAGAATTTAACTAATTCTCCACTTAAAAAAGACCCCAATAATGAATCATACCATTCTGTATCCTTATAGCCCTTCTTATTCTGTGTTTTTGGTCTGCAAGCTCAGTAGGACACTGATTATATTTGTACAGGAACCATCATTCTATGACTTGGTGCCACAAATACCACAAACAACAGTATGTTTTTACTGGAGCAAAAAGACTGAAGTTGGGTGCTGTTTCCCTTAGATCCTGACTAATAAAATGCTCAAACATTCACAAAGCCATTTAGAGTAGAGTAGCACTCAGAACAATTTAAGTACCTTAGACCTGACTATCCGTGTCTAATTACCAGGATGGGATTTAAAGTGTGCAGATGTAAACTGAGTGTACAAAAACCCATCTGGAGTTCACTGTTCACTGGTTTGGATAAACGCAACATTAAATATCAAATAAATCCCCAAGCACAATAAATCAAAAGTGCTATGCCTAATGTGACAGATGAAAGGACTGTGGTACTCTTTCCAGTGTTTTTGTAAGATATAGCTAGAGGAATAAAATTTCAGTGTGTCTAGAAGTGTATTTTTAAGAATTCACACTTTTTTTTCTTTGAAGGCTTTTTCTCCTCTCCTCTACCGAAGCTTATGTTACTATGTAGGAAGTTGGGAATTTTCATGCAAAATAGTTTTATTTGGACTATGTTAAACACAGCAACTAGCAACCACCAGCTGTACCATAAACTCAAAGTATATAACTAGTATCTGGTGATGAGAACTGAGTACCTGCTTTACCTCAGTGTTACTGGATATGGAAAGGAAAAATAATTTCCAAAATATGGTGGGAAGAGTAGGGAATTACACCTTTAGTGCTTTGAACAGTAATCTTGCAACAGGGGATAAGGCACGCTTTTCTTAAATCTCTACTGCTGACTTCAGTCAAATCTGACATTAAACTTTATTAAAAAACTGAATCTGACTGATAAAAATATTTTTTATTAGATCTTTTCATCATGACTTCAAAAGGTACTTGATGTGTCTGTCATATATATGAACTAAATTACATGTTCTGCACAGTACATTTACCACTAAAATAAGCATTTTAGGCCCAGTCAATCATCCTTAAGACAGAATGGCACATTTTCAGGAACTGTTGATGAAACTACTGAAAAAACAAGCAAATATGGTTTAACGCGGAAGTTATCTAGTAGAAAACCAAGGGAATTCCAGGATTTTGGCTGTTTGTTCAAAATTATCCTAGGCATATGTACTCTTTAATTATCCAATCACATAATATGTTCACTACTAGCAATCTTACTTCTGGCTTTTCTGTCTTTTGAGTATGAGCTGTCAACACTGATAACAATCTTCCAACAAGTTTGTGATGTAGATATATAAAACACAGGAATAGCTTGCACAACGCAAGATAATACGGGTTAAATAAAGAACCTAAACCATAGTATGCTTTCAGATTCTAAATGACGACACACAGGGTGGTTGTGGTTAAAATCCCATGGGTGAGGAGCTTGAAAGGGCTTACAAAGGTGTCTTGTGCTTTTTCACAGGCATCTTTAGTCCCATAATTCCAGCTGCAGTACTGCTGAGGTTGTGTCATGTACATGTACATTTACACACATGTCCATGTGTAAATAACGGAATAAATACAGGAACAGTCTTTCTTGATCGTCCATTCTCTCCATTAAAAAAAATGCTTGGTGCCATTAATTATTTAATCTGGTCACATAAAATGAGGTCTTAAGCCTTTTTTAAGCTTTGCTGACAGAAAAGATACCTAAATATATGTTTGGACACATAAATAGGTGTCTGACAGCTCTTACATATCAACACGTCTTCAGCTCCAAAGGGTAGATGGAGTATTTAGGTTATTTTCTACAGAAATCTGCTATCTCAAGAGGCAAATTTCCATATATTTGATCAAAATCGCTTAATATGAAATCTAACAAAAGCAAACATGTTAATAGCTTTTAATATGCACTTATGCATAGGTCAAATGCTTGATCCTAAAAATATTTGATTGACAGGAGTAGCCTCTTCACATCATCTAGCATCTTTCTCAGATGAATCATGATATTTACCTTACTTAATCTTCAAAATCAGCTCTAACATGTCACATTTCATCTTCTGTCACTGTAGTTCTGTTGAAAACCATGGAGCCATGTTTTATTTTCACACCATTTTCACAAGTATATACCCTATCTCCATATCCTACAGTTCAAAAATACCTCAAGGGATTTTCAGTCAGAAGAAATATTGTCGTAGGCTTGACTTCTTCACCTTTTCCACTGTCATCACACAGAAAAATAAACATGTTCTATGCTGAAATTAATTAAATTCAGCAATCTTTTGACGGTAGTGCTCTAGCTTCTTCTTTCACTGCTTCATCAATCACAAATAAATCATGATGGCTGGTGAGGCACGGGAGGATTGACATGGCAGTGTGTCAATATCTGTAACTGAAGTATTGGTTTTGCCTAGTAAATTATTAGCAGAGGGGATTGTTGACAGAGAAGCAATTCCCCAGAAGTTTGGAGCCATTAGGGCACATTACTTTCAAAGCCCATTGTCCTTGGAAGACTATAACAACAGTTTAACCTTAGCAAGAGTAACATTTGGGCTGGGCTATCCATGTCCATGTCCAGATCATATTCATCAATAGGTGTGGAGCTTTCAGCCACCTCTCAGCGTGCAACTGGGGAACCATCACCGAACAGACAACTTACTAATGCAGCTCCCCAGGGAACCTATGGCCCTAGGACAGGTCATATTTTTTAATCGATGTCTTCAAAAAACACCGGTGTCATTACAAATAACATTTCCAGTGGTCACAGAGACTGATGGAAGGCCAAATAAGAGAACAGGTCCTTAACCTCATGTAATTTTAATGACTGGACGCTAGGCACAGACAGCACATTTAATAAAGCTAAATGTAAAGTCACACAGTGTCCAAGTGGTGATTGATGATTGATCTCCTCTGTGCCCATTAGCACCCCAATGTGATTACTTGCTATCATACAGTCAGTATTGAGCCATATGCATTCATGTAGTTATGGAGGGTGTGACTGGTAGAAGGCAGGTTTTCTATGTCCTATAGATTCAGTGGGCGAAAAGGCTTTATGCAGAACTGGAATACAAGGCTACGCAGCTAGCAAGAGCTCATGCAGTCATTTATTTGGGGGCAGTCATTAATGGGTCATGCTAAGGTGATGTTGGGAGACATCAGTGCCTGGTCAATCAATTAGAATGTGAAATTATCACATTTATTCAAAGCAAGGATGATCGTGTATAGTTTCCCTATAGTTTTAGTTCCCTTAATTTGTTGGTGTTGGAAGCATATAAAATGAGAGTCCCTTATCATGTGGTCAAGGTCACACTGTTTGCCAGACACAAAGTAGGAGAGAACAATTTGCCCTTAGAATAAGCAGAGATTGTGTGGCTGTCCTATTTCCAATACCTGTAATTGAATCATCTATCAGGGGTTTCACAAATGAATACCTGAATTTACTCTCACGTTAGCATCGCTGAAACTAAGGGCATTTCCATGGTATCTACTGAATACTCACTGAATACTCAAGACATTCAATTTTTCAGACTGTGATGATACATACTTTGCAGTACCTAACACTATAAAACATGACTCCAGCGTTTCCGTCTAGGTTTATGAGTAAATTCAAGAGTTAGCAGTGCAAGGAAATGCATTTTCACATTTTCCAAGAGATCTGTATAAGAAGAAAAATCTTCTGGTGACATTCACCAATTAATTGAGCCTTTGCTTGCAATATAGTAGTAGAAAATATTCCTGCTCCTCCTGTGAAGCATGCAATAGTATTTCTAAACACAAAGAACATAGTTGTGCAATATCTAGAGAAATATGGTTTGGGTACCAATAATTGAGCACGAGTTCCAAGAGCCAATGAGAAGCAATAAATATTGAAAAACTTGGCCTATTTTGATATATTATAATGTGTCAATCCATTTTAACTAAACACAGAAAAGGCTCACAGACAGCTTGATTGTACTGTGTAAGTACTCTCATGCACCACAGCAATAGGATAATAGCGAGCTTGTCAATCCATCAGACAAATATATAACAAGATCAAATAGCTGGAAGCTGAAGAGAGGCAGTTCAACCTTAATATAATGTTGTTACTCTTTTAAAGGAGGAATTAGTAATTAAGGAATGATTGCAAAGGTTGTGTTACGATATGACCTATCACGGACAACTTTCAATTAAAGCTTCAGTGTTTTTCTGAGAGAGGCACTGTAGTTAAACAAGAATTTGTTTATTTAGTCATACAGTCTATGCTGCAGAACTCAAGCTAAATACCCACGGATTGATCCATTCTAGCTTGATAATCTAAGCTTTTATAACATAAACATTTCTTTAGTCTCAATAAACAAGAAAAAGGATTTTTTTTTCTGTGTGGAAAATACAAGTTCCAAATCTTACAATGCATCACGAGAAAGTAACCATATTTCTGCTGCTGAATCTTAGTGCTTGTTGGAGAATGTGATCTGCAGATGCTTTACATTTAGATGGGGGGTTGGTTGGTTTGTTTGATTGTGTTTCCTAAATGAAAATCTTTCTGTTCCCGCAGAGTATCTTGGGCTTGCCTAAGAAAACTGTCATTTCTCCTTATCAGAAAACACAAGTCCATTGTGGACAACCTTGCTGTCTATCCATTTTATCAGGCTTTGTTTCTCTGCTCCACTACCTTGATTTTAATGAAACCTGTCCTTGTGCCTCTGCTCGCTTTGAATTAGCTATTCTTCACCCAGTCAAATTGATTGACTTTTTTATCTCATGACTGCCCAAGTATGGAATAAACTTCTTTCACAGCCATCCATACCACTTACAAATTGTTTTCTGTTTTAGTTCCATTTATTCTTGTAAACACTGAAGCACAAGAGACTTCAAACTTTACTGTCGTTTTGCTTAAAAAAACTCTGCTGAATTCTGTGGCTATTGCCTCCGAGTCAAGACCGTGCTTTTTCATTTTACTGCTTCAACTACTTGTACAAAGTAGGATCCTCTTTGGGCTGATAAAAAGTATTTGGGGATTCTTCTTTGCTATTTTTCACTGTGTGTTGTTCTTGAGGGAAAAATACTTTGTAATCACTAAGTCACATAAAGTGTACTATTCAATTTTGCTCAATTTAAACAAATTCACAACATTTTTTGGGGTGAATTATTTAGAAATCTGTTAAAATATTATGGCCATATGCTCTATTTAAGTATTTTTCAACAAGTTACAGGACTTTGATCTTTAGTAATATTGCAACCACAGTTTTGGTATGGTGTTATGTACTATGTCCACATATTGTATTTCATGTTATGAATGGATAAATTGTGATCCATAAAGGTTAACCAGTGTTTAAGAATAAGGAACAGAGAGTCTAGTGTAAATTCACCTTTCACAATTAGAGTTAGTAGACTTGATTTTCTAGTTCTTGTGTCTTCAGTTTCTTCCATTGCTGAAATCAGAAGTGTAGCATTTTTCATACCCCTGCATCAAGATGTATTTTACATCCAATAACTCTTTGGAGGCACAGAACTGGAGGGAACCTCAGGATGTCACTAAGTCTATTATTGCTTTGTTCCAGAAAGAACAATTATGCCAGTGTCATTTCTGACAGATATTTCACTAGTTGGTTCTTCAGGATTTTAAAAGATTCTACCAATTCACTAGGCAATTTATTCCAGTGCCTCACTCTCCTACCAATTAAGCTTCAGTTTATACCTATTATTTTTAGGCATAGAACATGAAGAATGGATTATTCCCTCTCTTTGCAAACACCTTTTATGTATTTGAAGATTGTTTTGTTCCTGCAGTCCTCTCCTTTCCAGGTTAAATAACCCAATTTGTTCGATCATTTTTCATAGGTCACATTTTTAGACTCCCGAACATTCTCATTTTTCTCTACTGAATTCTCTCCAACTGGTCCACATATAATTGGAAAATTGCTCTGAGTGAAGCCTTTAAATGCTGAATCAATAGGAAGAATTCCTTCATGTCTTGCAGGCTACACTTGGGGTTATAAATTCTATTTGATCCCAAAGAGATATGGTCTTTTTTTTCATCAGTATGACATTGTTGAATCATGTTGAGCTAGTCTGCTGTACGACCAGCTTTAACCTCTATGTCCTTTCCTGCAAAACTACTCTTTAAATTACTTTTATCCATCCTGTCTACAAAATAGACAACTCCTGCCTAATGTATGTGTCCCCATTGAATAGTATCTGATTATTTTCAGATCATATCTCCAATTTGTTAAGGTCACTTTAAATTGTTATACCATTCTCAGTATGTTCATCCTCAGCGTGGCTCCACCTGCAAATTTAATAACCATACCTTGTACTGCATCATACCAGTTATTAATGAAACTATTGAACAGCATGGATTAGAAGCAGATTATAGTCTATGAATCCTTCTGTTTTGACAGTGACCTGTTGATAAATACTCTTTCAGTATTATTTTCAAACCAGTTCTGGATCTAGATTCACAACAAGTCATGACGTTTCTTTAGCTAGCGCCATCACATGTATGCCCTTGGTCCACAAAATCTGATTTCCTGCCACTGAAGGAAATTCATGTAATAGCTTCTGAAAACATCTCATATAATTGGTATAAAGCAAAATGCAGTGCCTGACTAGGTGAAATCCTTGCAATGAATGGTGATTTCCAAATGGTGATTCTTTTCCCACAGAGGAGTTGCCTACACTTACAGCTTGTTTCTATTTTCTGTAGATGCACAGTTTCTTCAGAATCTGAAGCACTTAGCGTGCCTCTGTGAGTAGCAGACATCTTTGAGCTGCAAAGGCTTTAACTTCTGTTAAATGAAAAATTAGTGCAAATTGGGAAAGAAAATTAAAACTAATAGCAAACAATATATAGCAGAAGGTTTAAAATGTAAAAAAGCTGGTAAGGGAAGCTAAAGATGACCAAAAATTCTGTGGAGGGTAAGACTGAGTCCAATAAAAAATTGGTTTTGAAGTCTATTTTGAACAACTGAAATTCTAAGGATGGTGTAGGATCATTGCTCAACAGAAAGGGTAGGTTTATTCACAATAGTGCAGAAGTTGAAGTGTTTATGAGACTTTTCCATGCCATATTTGAAATGAAGAGAGATCACAGAAAGATATTCTTATGTGATGAAGTCATGATGAAGGACATTAAACAGTTACTGTGTTTATTAATTTTTAAAATTAACAGGCTGGGAAAACTTGCATCTGATTCCTAAAAGCACCATTTGGGGAACTCTCTGGCTCACTTATCTTAACACTTATTAAATCCTAGGCTACACAGCAAATTCCAGAAGATTGAAAGAATGATAATGTCATGCCAAGAGTCCAAGGGACAAGTGGGATGAGCAGGTTAAAGGCAGAAAAGGAAGATCTACGAGAGAGGCAACATATGGTTTTAATATATAGACTTTCATAGTGTAACAGATTTCCAACAGATTTATCAAAATTACTTTAAAAATATAGAAAAATCTGAATTTTTGCCCAGTTAAAACAGATGGCAGGCACTGCTGTGTTTCCAGACACTAGCCTCAAGTTTTGAAGGAGGCTCAAAATGAGGTAAAACAAAAAAGTAATCGAGCTGTTTGATTCTCTAGTAAGCAATTTTTCATACCAAACAACTTGTCACAGCTCCATCAATTATATGAGGTGCAGACCAGGATTAGTCAGGATGTAATTGGCAGCAGTTACACTACTTTATCAAATTAGAGAAAATGCATATCCTCCTGCTGATCTGTGTTTGGTTATGTATTGAATTCTCAGGTTTATGCTTTTGTGAACACTATCTTTCAGCAGCTGCCTTCAAGATAATGTGCTCCACATAAGCATTCATTTTGTATTATCATCAGACTTGTGGTCATACCTGTGCTAAGATACGCAAATTTAAGATTTCTCTATAATTGTCGGAAAAAGCTGATTATATCAATACCCAGCCAGTTTGCATCATGAGCTGATAGGGGGCCAGGGAGAAGCCCATTGTTCTCTGAAAGTTGCACTGAAAATGCTTCAGACCAAGAATAGAGACACCAAAACTGACCATTCTTGAAACTCTGGCGGTCAGCTCTCATAGTTTGAGATGCTCAGCTTGCTAGCCCTTCAGTTCAATTGGAGGTAGGACAGGAATAGACATTAGGGGTTAAAGCAAAGCCTACCACAAATTACTTTCAGAAACAAACTTAAATAACTCAGGAGCTCAAAGCCAACTGTTGAGGATTCAGCCCAAAGGACTTAGGTGGGGTTTTTGTGGATTTAGTGCATTTGGCATCTTTACTTGCCCTCAACATTTTTTAAAAATTTTGTTTATTTATTTTTTAACCCATATGTCTTGTCTGTTGAAGCTAGCTGGTCTGTCCCTTAAAGCCAACGCTACAAGCATCTAGATTCTTACATTTTTACAGAAATGCATCCTTGAAGGCTGAGCCTGCAATTCATCTTACCCTAGAGGCATTTCTAGGACATGATTCATCTAGTCCTAAAGTAGACCAAGTCAGATGAATCAAGACTTAAAGCCCCTATTTCTCTCCTTTTTCTATAAGCAGAAATTGATGGCCCACCAGATGTCAGTGTCTTCATTGTGGATATCTACAGGTAGGAGAGAAAAGTCCAAAACTTATGCTATCACAAAGTAGAAATAGCCTATGTGATTTGATTTTATCAGTATTTCCCCATTTCTAACAATCTCACACATACAAGCAACACATAAGTTTTCTAGTTCTGTTTGCAAGGACTTCTCTCACAATATCAGTTTATAATTTTCAAGGTCTGAAGTCCAGGTCCATATACTAGTATCTGTATGGCTATCCCACTTTACAGAACTTTAAGCACTAGTTTATTAACCACAGTAAGAATCTCTAGACACCTGCGTAAATAGGTCTGTTAGTTGCAAAGACTGCAATTTCAAGTCAAGGTGGATCAACGTACCTGCATTTTGCAGCTCTCTGCACAAAACAGCTGTAATTCCTCTGCACTGATATCTAAACCATTTTTGGCTCCATTCCATATCCTATTTTAAGTCTCATTGTCCTCACAGTCATAAATGAAGGACATAATACTTTGTTTCACTTGTAAGTGTCAAGAGGTATAGCATTATCATCTATGTTACCAATAGCACTAATAACACTGCGGACTAGACTGCTCTATCTTCATCAAAGGCTATGCATCAGTTGAGACACAGTGCTGATGATAACCTGAGTCAGCTATCAGTGAAAAGAGCTCTTTATTATGTAGGTCACTACCAGTGTTCATTTCAGCAAACACCTGCAAATTGCACTTCTCCAGAAAAAAAAAGAATTTCTTCTTGGCAAAAAAATTGAAAGCAAGGTGCAGAGAAGACGCACGAATGTACTCATATCCTCATGCTTTAAGTATGCATATGAGAAGCTCTCGGTAGCTTGCTGAATATTTGTATAACCCTTCTCCTCCCACAATTTTGGTTTATTTTTGCATTGATTTTTTCAGACTGTTCCCAAGCCACACTTCCGCTCTTCCTGTTGAGAGGCCATTAGAAAGACAGCAGATCAAAACCTGCCAGACATGTCATTAGAGCAGTATAAACACGGTGATATCAATGCCAGCAACAAAGAACACTGCATAAAAAGATGCGGGGCTGAACTCCAAGCATAGATGTACTGGAAAGAAACTCCTACATATTAGCAGAGTAAAAAAAAAGTCCTTTATTCATCCTCGATCAACATCTGTCCTAGACAGCTATACACAGGAAAATTGCATGTCAGAGGGAAGAATGCTCTGAGTGACCAGCTAGGTTCATCAGCTCTTCAAGGGCAGGTTTTCCGCATTCTCTTTACAGTATCTACAATTTTTAGATTAATTTGAAAACAAACAAACAAGCAAACTGATTTTTAAACTTATCTGCAATTAATTGGAAATTTTTTTTCCTTCATTGTAGTTAACAGAGTGGGAAGTTTATGAAAAAGAGCTTCAAAATATTGCTCAACACTGAAATCTAATTAGCTCACTATACAACTCATGCTCAAAACTAGTATGTTTAAATAATGCATCCCACTTCTGTTTGTCTACCATGGCTGCTGTCTTGGAATTTTTTCTATCTATTCTTCATATTCAAGGGAGAATGTATTTAGGGCACTGACATGCTGATATGTACTGAAATTACACACTTTAGTATAAATTAATATATACTACAATTAATTTTTGTGTAATAAGTGAACCCTCCCCACTGGAATCCCCTTGCTCTGTTTTTTCATAGGCAGATAAATAAAAGAAAATGTCTTGAGCTACCGTGCACCATCTGGGTAAATGTCAGCTATATCCCTACCTAGAGGGTTTGGGGTTTATTTCTCAAGAGGATGGGTGTTGGTTTTGCTTTTCTTGCCTACAGTTTGCACAGCTGAATAATTTAAAGGACTCAGTGCTGAAAGATAAAATAAAGATGGAGTATATTGTTTCTGGCTACAATCCCCAGTGCTGTAGGTGGCATTTTCTGCTAATGCAGCTTACAGTAGTATTGCTAACAAAACCAGAGATTTGAATCATCATAATTAAGGTTGTGTCAAATAGGATTTTTCTTTGCAAAAATTATGTACATAAATAATACTAAGCAGATGTGCCATCAGTATATATTTAATCTATATATCAGTTATATCCCTAAAAGAATGATTTGGTCTTTCAGTGAACTCACTACAATTCCTGGGTCCTAAATATCAAACCAAACTGGCAACTAGAGAAATGTTCTGTGAGAAATGTTCCGTGCAAACGTTTATTGCCTTTGAAACATACCATTTTCCCCCATAATTAGTGAGCAGACAAAAGGTATCAAACCTCAAATTCTCTTCGCATCAGGACAAATAGAGTTATGTGTAGCAGGGCTGACATTGATGAGATTCTATTGCAATAGATGCAGTGTAAGCATATAGTATGGGGCTTAGAGGAAATCAAAGCGTTTGCAGCATAAATAAGAGAAACAGAAGTTTGGAAAGGTCACAGTGAAGAAGCAATTTGCCCAAGGGCATACATCAATTAAATGTTAAAGCTCCAAATTGACTCAAGATCCCTGGCCTAGCTAAGTGACCTGCCTTCGGTTTGTGTGACAGTGTAGAGGAAGGTGTCTCTTTTGAAGAAATGCCATGATTCTGCAGCAGGTGCTAATCCTTGAATTTGTCTAATGGGAATTTTCTCTTGCCTGCACTCCCAATTTTGTGTGCAACTCAACTCTGATTTTTTCTGGGCAAAATTCAATTTCTGGCAAAAAGAGCCACATGTGTGTAGTTGCACACTGTTGTACTTCAGCCTGTGTCTTCCTGAACTGTAGGTAGTGCTTTATTAACAGTGACAGTATTTTGTAATTGAATATTCAGATAAATTCTGTGTCAGGTTAAAATGGTTTATCTACGATCCATCTCCAATTGATTTGCCTGTACATCCAACTTATTTGCGTATCTGTTCAAACACTGAGATGAGAACACACTGAGCAGCATGGTGAAGCATCCCTGAAGAGCCAGTAGTTAGAGAAGGGTCAAGGTGAGGGTCAATACAATACCTGCTAGAGCAGCAGCGAAGTCATCAGTTTGAATTTATTCTTAGCTGAGGGACAACCTCATTTGCTCCTGTATATTGAGAGAGGAGAGAAAACGTGAATAAAGAAGGTGTAGGTGGAAATGATAAAAAGGACAGGGAAAAAAGGCTTATGGAAAGATGGAAGAGGCAGAAGGACCTATGTAAAAAAAGTGGAGGAAAAAATCCTTCCTGAAGAAACATCAAGATCCAGCCATGGGCTGGAAGAGACCTCAGAAAACCATCCAAATCATCCCCTCTTCCTGAACAAAGGTCAGCTACATCTGTGTCTGTGTCATCTAACCTGCCCTTAAAGATGTCCCCAGCTAGAGACTGCACATCATTCCCAGGTGGCCTGCTCCAAACCATTACACACATCTGCCAGTCCCCAAGCTGATGGTTTTAAACCTTTCCCTTGCAAAAATACCTTTAGCCATTTCCAATTACAGCTGCAGGATCTAGTCAAATGAAATGACACACCACAGCTTGCTTTTCTCAGTTTCTTGTCACAAATCATTTTAAGGCAATGCACATAGCAACTTTTGACATATGTGAAGACTAAAAACGATTACTTCAACCTATTTCTTCTTAAGTAACATTTTCTAGATCATCCAGCATTTGAATCCTTTTGAATCCTCTGTACCCTCACTTCAAACGTTTTGTTGGACTGAGGCAATACTCCAGTGGGATACAGCAGTCCAGCTGAGGCCTTGCTAGCCCCAAGAAAAGCAATATAACTTTGCACATCTCCACAGGTCGAAGTTTACATTATTCACTGCAGGGTGTCTGTTCTTGGGTTGGTTTGGCACGGGGGAAAGGCAAGTCACAATGTTGACTGGCACTCAGTTTCTGAGCCATAAAACCTACAAATAAGGATCTGCTATTTAAATAGTTGTTCCCTTCTTATATTTATGCAGTTGATTATTCCTGTCTAAATGCAGTTCCTTATATCTATCCCCAGTGAATAGCATCCTATTTATTGCAGACCATACCTTCAATTTGTCAAGATCACTTTAAATTCTAATCCTGTTCTCCAACATACACACAGTCCCTTGCAGATTAGTGTCATTAGCAAATCTAATAAGCATGCTCTCATTCCTTTCATTTTTGGAGATCCCCATGGATTACAGCACTTTTATGACCTTGCTAAATTGTAAGGTTAAGATACACACTTTCCTGCAACACTTTTAAGCAGCAACAAACAATAAAGTGGACTTTGAGGATATTTGTCCTTAAAAATTCAGTACAAGTCTCCAGGAAGACAGGGTATGTCTACACTGCCTTTGAAAGAAATCCCAAGGCCAGTGTCAGTGTTTTGTTCGGCTCCCTTACTGAGCCTCCCTCACAGGCCCAAGCACGCCCAGCCCCTGATGTTCTCTTCTCATACCAGTAAATCCCATCGAGAAGGCATGTCCAGGGAGCTCATCTGCCGTATCCCTTCAGGGTACGCACCAGGTGCCTTTAAAGACCCTTTGCAGTGACTTTCTCTAAAAGGGGGAAGGTGCAGCAATTCCAACACAGCAGGGAGCTAAATCTCCAGCAAAGTAAGTGAATTTAAGGACATTTGCCCCGCACCACAAAAAGGACTGTGGTTGTTTGCGGACTACAGAGGTGGCCAAAGATGCCAGATGTGACCCACTCTGGAGTCACCAGTTCCACAGAGGATGGGAAAGGATCTGGCTCTCCACCAGCACCACACAGAGCCTGTGATTCAGGGAAGCACTCCTGCACTGGCTCATTAAAATTTAATCTAACTCTGACTGCAACAGCAAGCTACAGATCTGGTCTGCCACCAGCCCTGACCAAAGCAGTAACTGGAACAAGTCCTGCCAGCGGTCCCTTCCCCACTCCCCATCAGAGCAATGGAGAATGAGGGCATTTTAGCAAGGTAGTATCCTAAGCTAGTCACTCTGCACAGAAATGCCAGCTTTTTATGCAGAGGCTTGTTGACGTAACTGGTCAGTGCTACAGGCAACCTCAGTATTGCTAAATCCTGTTCCCTCTCCTTCTGGACCTGGAAATGATCATTTTTTCCAAAAATCAAATCTCCAATCATTTTTCTTCAGCTGATACCATTTCTAAATTTAGAGAAATGTGATCTCAGGTGGAATTCAATGCATCGAAAAGTGTCTGTTTTGTTTAGATGTTGGTGTCTTTAGTAGCTGTTTATTTGGAGAAAAGGAACGGAAGACTTTATTTCCAAGTAGCGAACTTAACACATTCAGCTATTTCATCTACTTCAGCATAAACAACAGTTTGAGAAAAAAGGAAAATAACACAGGAGAATCAGTTCTCAAAAAAAAAAAAAAAGTCTTTATCTGAGAGATTTCTATAACCCTCAACAGCACAATCAGAATAATGCAAATGCTGAAAGATCCTGGTAATATTCACAGGAAAAAACACCTCACAAAACAAGTGAATTATGTATAGACTTGCTTGACACATTCAAATAAATATCCTTCAACAACAGCTGCTATAAGCTAAATGTACTGCAGATAGATTTGTTCAAAATTGCTGAGGAGGATAAGCTAATTAGACATTTAGGAGTCCATCCCCTTCTTTTGTTTTCCAGTTAATCAACTGAGCAATGCTAACAGTCCGAATAAGTCCCTCATACATACCCTAAAGAGAGGAACAGGAGGTTCTTGTTAGGCTCCTGGTATAGGAAATTAGCAGATGACTTTTTGATAGAAGGAGATGGATTTCCTTCGCTGGAAATAGAGGGAAGTCATATTAGCGTTAATATATCTGTTCATGGAAAGCCCCATCATAATTAGTGATCATCATTTATCATCATCACAATTTCACCAAGAGATCCTAATCACTCCTTCCCTCAATTAGTCACAGAAACAAGAGTGGTATATTGAAGAGCTGAATGCAGGAAACTGCTTTATGCCTGCTAGAATACATAAGATGCCCATGGCAGATTTGTACAATTAATTTTGCTTTTCCTTAGGCTTAACATAAGAAAAAAAAAATTAAGCCCATTTTTCCTTTTGAATCACAGTAGTGTAAAGGCACCATTTTTGCAAGAAACTGAAAAGGGAGTCTTGTAGGTGCAGAAACTCTGAGGAAAAAATAGTTTATCTGTTCTCTGTGTTTGCCTACTCCTTCCCTTCACCCACATCTCCCAAATTCCAAAATCTTTTTTGACACTGGACATATTTCTCATCATATATTTATTGAGTGAGATTAACTGCTCTCTCCTCAATCTAGTTCAGCTATATCCAGCTGGCAAGAGATGTACAATAGGTGCAGGTGAGTGCTATACAGCTCCCAGGCCTGGGACACTTCTGTACCACCAGCGCCTGAGGTAAATCAGAGTTGGCACACCAGATGTGACACCCACTCGTGCCGTTTCCTCTTTCTTCTGCCCCGCTGCCTGGGACCATAACAAAAAGCTGAGGTTCCTCCCTGCTAGGCAAAGTAGCAGACTCTGAGAATGGCTGGACTGGAGGGGGATCTAGGGGTCATCTTGTCCAAAGTCCTGGGCTGGATCTCCACATTTCTTGCTGCTTTGAGCCAGCAAAACGTGAGGGGCGGGGGGAGCATTCTTGGGGCACAGATTTGCTTGTTACGTCTTAGTTAAAATGATGAAAAATGTGACACATTTCTTCATCCCTCCTGTCTCATGTGCCTTAAAATTGTCTTTGCTCTGTGTGCTCTGTGCAGTGTGGACAGCTGGGCATCAGCCAGCTGGGAGAGGGGAAGGGGATCAGCTCCGCAGAATATTCCTACCACCTTGTCGCTAATCTGTGCAATCCTCCCTCCTCCTTTCAGTCACCGGGGTACACTGAATGCAGGAGAGCTGAGTAAGAAGGGTGCAGAGTTCATGAATATGTTTATATATACTTTTATTGACAATAAACCTGACCCATTGGTAAGGAAGTTAATGAGTACGTTATAAAGTCGGGGGTGCCTAACTGCCTGCTAGACTGAATAGTGAGCTCCAAAAGAAGCATTATAATGTACCGTGCTTATCACATCTGAAAATAAATGAGTAAAACCATTATTTTAAATTAAGAGACTGGGTTGTCACCAAGCTCTCTTCTGACCATTCATGTCATACTGCCAGGTTGCAGAAGGCTTAGTTACATTAGGTATTTTGACCTCCAAATCTTTTATATGGATTTTATACCAGATGGTTAACTAATATATTTTACATGCTGTGGCTCATCTGTTCTTTACCATTTTAACAGTTTATTCACAGCTTGTGGGTCTTTTACTCCTAGTATTCTTTTCATGCATATATTGTCTTGGATTTGGAATTTCTGCCATTTATTTATTACTTCCGTCCTTTACAGAAATATACACTCAGAGATTTTCTGCTAGTTAGCATGAACTAGGAAGGCAAACGGACATCCTTTCTTCCGAAAAGTAATAAACAACTACATAATTCAGAGATCGTTGCATGACTGGCTTTGCAATACGATGTGGAATTGCTTAAATCTTGTCTGATTAGAAGAACAAAAGATTAAATACTCTTGAAAGTGGAAGTAGGAACATAGTTTGTATGCATGGTGTCACCACCTCTTTTTATTCTGTAGAAGAAAATTATGTAAACATTATTTGGATGAAATAACATTTAGTGCCCCTGTGTTTGTTCTAATGAATTCATTATTTCCTTTGCAGTCAGTTTAAGCAGTGATCTTGTAAGAGAACGCATAGTCTGTGTTTTTGTTTAATTTTCTGCAGGCCTTTTTTGTTTGGCTCATTTATCTTTCCTTATCCCTTGAAACCATCTACAGTAATTCAGTTCACTACAGCTAGACCTTCTAACAGAGCCAGAAATAATCAGCTCCAAGCTCTGCTGATTCCAAAGTCAGCTAACAAGTATCTCATGATTCAGAACATGTTACGCCTTTGAGGGTAATGGAGACTTTTGGACAGCACTTCTTTCTCCATTGTCCTCTCAAAGAGTTTGTCCTTCCTCTTCCCTTTCTACTTAAAGGCAATTTGAGCAGTGGTACTCAACCAAATCACACATAGATTAATGAAATAAAAGTGTCAGTTGGTTTGCTGTTCCTGGCACTAGTTAATGCCTCTCAAAGTGTTTCCTTCCAAAGTACAGCAGTGCCAATAGTATTTCAACATGGGATGATTTTTATTTAAAACTTTTTAAAATGTAAAACTAACTCATGTAAATAAAATATCCATTCTCCTTAAACTTGGTTAAAGAAACAAATGGTTCTTAAAAGTTATATTGGGGTTTCTAGTTAAGTTAGGGTACTTAACATGTGTGATTTGAGTAATTTGGTTCTTCCTACCAAAGGCAGCATTCATGCAAATTTCCCAAGTAACAGGTATACAGCCTCGGTAGACACAGTCCAAGCTCTCTGCTGTCTGGTAGTGCATTACAGGCCTGTTCTGGAGTACCATTTTAGATAGGGAAGCCCTTTGCCCAGTCCTAGGATAAGACACTGTCCTTAGAGGGGTTTTTTTTCTTATCTAAACATAAGGATGATGCTTTGCTCACAACACCTGGCTGGTAATTTCTGTGTACAGTGAACCTAAGTTGTAAGTTGACATTTGGTTTTGGTGTGAACTAGAATGAAGAAAAAAAAATCATAAAATCAGAGAATCATAGAATAGTTTAGATTGGAAGGGACCTTATGAGGTCACCTAGACCTAGCCCCCTGCAGTGAGCAGGGACACCTTCAACTCGATCAGGTTGCTCAAAGCCTCGTCCAACCTGACCTTGAATATTTCCAGGGATGGGGTATCTACCACCTTTCTGGGCAACCTGTTCCAGTGTTTCACCACCTTCATTGTAAAAAATTTCTTCCTTATCTCTAGCTGGAAAATGTCTTCCTCATATCTAATCTCAATCTACCCTCTTTTAGTTTAAAACCATGAATCCTGGTTCTATCACTACAGACCCTACTAAAAAGTCTGTCCCCATCTTTCTTGTAAATCCGCTTTAAGTATTGAAAGGTTGCAATAATGTCTCCCTGGAGCCTTCTCTTCTCGAGGCTGGTCAGCCCCAACTCTCTGAGCCTTTCTTCATAGGAGAGGTGCTCCAGCCCTCTGATCAACTTTGTGGCCATCCTCTGGACTTGCTACAACAGGTCTTGTGCTGAGGACCTCAGAGCTGGACACAGTACTGCAGAATCCCCTTCCTCAACCTGCTGGCCACACTTTTGATGCAGCCCAGGATATGGTTGGCTTTCTAGGCTGCAAGTGTGCATTGCTGGGTCATGTTGAGCTTTTCATCCAAACACCCTCAAATCATTCCCTGCAGGGCTGCTGTCAATCCAATTGTCCCCCAGTTGGTATTGATACTGAGGGTTGCCCCAACCCATGTGCAAGATCTTGGCCTTGGCCTTGTTGAACCTCCTGTCCTGGTTTCAGCTGAGAGAGAGTTAATTTTCTTTACAGCAGCCAGTGTGGG
>VWZZ01000724.1:0-57422 GCA_013399095.1 Psophia crepitans | reverse complement strand
CCTTCCTTTCCTTCCTTCCTTCTTTTCCTTCTTTCCAACTTTCTTTCATTCCTTCTTTCCTTCTTCCTTTCTCTCTCTTTTTCTCTCCACCACTCTCTTTGTCTCTAACATGATTTTTGGCACATTAGGGTAATATCATTACAAGTTTTGCTAATCACTTCTGTGATTCTGCTGAGTTTTAAATATTGTTATAACTTTTGTCAAGCCATTATCTTTTGTAGTTCTGCTAAGTTTAAGTAAATTTGTGATTTGCTTGAACCTTTAGAGTAATTGTTGTTACTCCTGATTGCCACACAGAGAATTAAAAAGTTTACCTCACCCTCATGCCCACTGAGTGGGACAGGACAGATGTTTTAATTAAGTAGTTTGGTATAAAAATACCAGGGTTTGGAAGTATTTAAAAAAAAAAAAAAAAGAAACTAAAAAGTCAGAGAGGGAAAGCTGCAATAATTACATAATATTTCACATAAATTAAGAGATTCTTATCACCTAATTGAAAGATCTGTTAGACAAATTCCTCCATGCAAACACATTTTTTTTCCTAAAAGAAAAATACACCTTCAAAATAGTTTTCTTGTTCATCCAAACTTTGTTTATGCTTGTGTCAGAGACATCATGATCTGAGAGAAAATAACTTGTCTCAAGTAAATACAGAAAAAAAGTCCTTTGCAATCAAGTACAATAATGTATTTCTCCTACAAGACCCTATTTTGTCATATAATACATTCAATATTTCTTTAGTTTCTCTCTCAGACCAGTACTGGGGAAGGTACAGCTACACTACTACATAATTATCAATACACTATAGCATGTGACTGTGTATCTCATAAATCACAGGCTTAGAAAACTTAAGGTGACCAGGGATTCTTAATTCAATTTATATCTTAAAACAAGAAATTATGTCCTGTTCTGAAATAATTCCATTATCAATAGTATTTGCAGGATATACAAGTACTTAAGTAATATCAGTATCTGTGTATAACAAAATTCAAATAAAAAAAAAAACATTAAAGAAATAAAGAAATAACTAAAAGTACACTGAATGAACAAAGTTTTATTTTATGCTGAACATTACTCAATAATAATATTAAACAGTGGCTTGGAGCTACAGTTGTTCCAAACTATGTTCTGCAAATATACATACAAGCATAAGAAGAAAGCACAGAGATTCTTAAAAAAAAAAGAAGGCTTATTTACCACTATGTTTCTACCTCACAGGATAGTGTGAGTTTTTTGAAGTGTTAACTTCTAGCAAATTTCATCTGTGTGCTGATTTAAGAAAATATCCATGAAAGGAAGAAACAACATAAAGAGCATAGTAAACTTTTAATCACAGTTAAAGCTGAAGAACAAAGATTGTAAATTATGAATAGTACAAAACTACTTTTGTACTAAGTTAAATATGAGGTTTATTTCCTTGAAAATTAACAAAATGGGCAAAAAAGGAACTGAAGATGTACTGTACTGCTGTTATCACCAGCTGCACATCTTATTGTTTGTCATGGAAGTTGGGCCTTTAAGAGTGAAGTGGCAATGATTGTATCTTGCTATCCTGGAGTATCAAGATTTTTTTTTATAGCAAGGGATCAGTCCTCAGCCCAATTTGTGTGAACATCAGGAGAATATAAATAGCTTATCTGAGGACAGCTCATCCTGAAATTGTGATTCAAAAGCTGACAGAGGATATCTGAAGTTGCTTCAAGGGACTGAGATTCACAATTGTGTATTTATGTACATACAGGTCTCCAATTTCACCAAATATTCTTCTGCAGAAATTAGTTTCCTGAACTCTATATAAACACTCTATTACAGCCTCAGGGGCTACCTTAGTCTTTATTCTTCAGAAATATTTGGCCTTTTTTATTTGGATTGTATGAAGTAAGGATGCAATGGTGATTGTCTTCATTTACGAGTTTTGCTTGAGGACAAAAACTATTTTATCTGAATGTTTGACTCCCTGCTTGAAGTTGAAATTGTTGACAATGAATAAAAAAAACTCAGACAACTGAAACCAGAGTTGAATGTTTACTATGAAACACATAGGGATTGTTTCATTTTCAGTTATCTAATTTTTATCTTTATCTTAATTAAATTTTTAATTAATTTGATTTCAAAATAAAAAGTTAACATTATTAAAAATTTTAAAGTAGATTGCATTTTTATTACTGAAAGTAGAATTCATCATGAATGTGCAAATACTTTTGTCTCTTCCCACATGGCATGATTAAGCAAAATCATTATAAACTAAAAAAACCCCATCTTTTCATTGTTAGTGAGGATATGAATGGAATTTTTGATCCTTCAAATATAAATGTTTTCTAATCACAGAATTCAGAAAAGATGCTAAGATATTCTCCATATTAACCTTCAAGGAAGGATGCATCCAACACTGCAGACACCTACATTGTTTACGATCTGGTGCTTTGTTTCTCTTGACCTCTGCAGTGCGGTATTTCCCTCTGTCTCAGATATCTGAAACAATTACTCACTTTTAGCCTTTGGCTGTATAAGAAATATGCTATGAAACTCGGATATTTTTTAATATACCTTGTAAACCCTGCTATGCGCTTCAGTAAGAAAAGTTTTGTTATTATCTAGGTACCTTACAATCACACTTAAATTGGATCAAAGAAATATGCAGATAAAAGTATTTATAATTTCAATAATGAAAAAAATTACAAAAGATGTAAGTGAAATCAAGCATGCAGTCTACCCAGTCTGAGGTGAAACCAGGAAGATGTCTCTCCTCCTTATCTGACTGAATTGCTGTCACTTTCACCATATGGTGGATGTTGGGATTTCAGTTTTGGTCTGTGTCTTGCACCTCCAGATGCTCAGTAATGCACATTTATTCATATGCTTCTGTGAGACAAAGTGTCCTATATAGATTCTCTTAAGAGTCCATATGTATAATTTGTTCTCATTTTTAAATACTTTCATAACAATGATATAAATAAAAATATACTATTGTCTTTTGCGGAACAATACAGGTGTGAATCATCATTTTCACCATGGATAACCCTTTGTTTCTCATTTGCTTGTACCACGTTCTCAAACCTGAGAACATTTTAGGTATGCTCAGGCACATGGAAAACAAGGCGGTGATTGATGACAGCCAACAAGGCTTCATCAAGGACTAATTGTGCCTGACAAATTTGGTGGCCTTCTACGATGGGGTTACAGCTCTAGTGGACAAGAGAAGAACGACTGATGTGATTTACCTGGACTTGTGCAAGGCATTTGGCACTGTCCTGCACAACATCCTTGTCTCTAAACTGGAGAGACATGGATTTGATGGATGAACTGCTCAGTGGATAAGGAATTGGCTGGATGGCTGCACTCAAAGAGTTGTGGTCAATAGCTCTATGTCCAAGTGGGCACCAGTGACGAGTGGTGTACCTCAGGGCTCGGTACTGGGACCGGCACTGTTTAACATCTTTGTCGGTGACACGGACAGTGAGATCGACTGCACCCTCAGCAAGCTTCCTGAAAACACCAAAATGTGTGGTGCAGTTGACATGCTGGAGGGAAGGGATGCCATCCAGAGGGACCTTGACAGGCTTGAAAGGTGGGCATTCATGCAAGTTCAACAAGGCCAAGAGTAAGGTCCTGCATGTGGGTTTGGCACAATCCCAAGCACAACTACAGGCTGGGTGGAGAACTGATTGAGAGCAGCCCCAAGGAGAAGGACTTGGGGGTACTGGTTGATGAAAAGCACAACATGAGTCGGCAGTGTGCGCTAGCAGCCCAGAAAGCCAACCGTGTCCTAGGTTGCATCAAAACAGTGTGGTCAGCAGGTCAAGGGAGGTGATTGTCCCCCTCTACTCTGCTCTTATAAGACCGCATCTGGAGAACTGCATCCAGCTCCTGGGGTCCCCAGTNGGATTTAGATTGGACGTTAGGAAGAAATTCTTCCCTGTGAGTATGTTGAGGCACTGGAACAGGTTGCCCAGAGAAGTTGTGGAGGCCCCATCCCTGGAAGTGTTCAAGGTCAGGTTGGATGGGGCTTTGGGCAATCTGGTCTAGTGTCGGGTGTCCCTGCCCATGGCGGATGAGTTGGAACTAGACGATCTTTTGATGTCCCTTCCAACCCAAACCATTCTATGATTCTACAAATCTACAATTCTTTGATTCTATGATTCTATTATTCCCTTTCTAGAATATTTGCTTAATGCTGCCTATTCTAAAATTGGCAAATTGTAAAAATACAATTTTATTTATATAGGAAGGGGAAGAATCAAATTCTAGATCATTTGATATCAAGGTATTGTATTGTAGATCCATTTGTTTTCTCTCATATAGTATTTGCTAAAAGAGTAGAGGCAAAAATGGTCTTTTAGCAATTATTGCTTTTGAGGCTCTTATCTGCAAGTCTGTAGAAGCACTAGCTGCTGCAAATCGCACAGAAGGGAAAAAGGGATAATTTCTTCAATTGGTTATTGCCAGTGATTGACAAGTGTGATTCTGCTCACACCGTGAATAACCTAGAATGCAACTTACAACAGAAAAGTGGCTTGTGTAAAATAAAAAGATAAATCATACCCTTTTGCAAAGAGCTCTTCAGTGAATTTAAGAGGAAGTGGTTTGGTTGAGGGTTTTTTTGGGAGGGTTGAATTTTTTGGCTTTTTGATTGATGGTTTGTTTGGTGTGGTGGGGTTTTTTCTGGGTTTTTTTTTGGTGTTGTTTTTTGGGGAGGAGGGGTTGCTGGGTTTTGTTGTTGTTGTTGTTGTTCTTTCCCCTATAAAATAACCTGAATGGCATATCCTGAAAGATTTTGTGACTAGACATGTTTTTGATTGTTCAGTTGACTTTCCAAGCTTCTTGTGCTCAAGATATGAATTTAGAAGTTTCAGAATTACTGGCATTAAATCAAAGATGTTTTCTTTAACTTGAAAGTTCTCTTTTGACTATGGTATTCAGAACTGAACATCCCCTCAGAATGTGTGTCAAGGCTGAAAGGAAGCCAGTGCTGCTCATATTTAGCCAAATACCTCTACACCTTCCCTAGACCCAGCAGCCAGCCAAAAAATGGCCAGTCCCTCCAATACCCAGTTCCACAGCCCATCTCTGATCATGACTTGTCCTTCAGCATCATAGATAGGGGAAGATTTGCATCATTTCCAGGGGCAATTGGACAGGTTCTGTGCTCCATTTGGTCCTTTTCTGTAAAGACTTACATGCAGTAGCAATAAAAAAATAGAGAAGAGAGAGAGAAAGAAAAGAAGCCTTTTAATTAAATCAGATAACAATAATTTTTTAAAAGTAAAAAAAATAAGAGAAATAATAAAAAGTGGTAGTAAATAAATAACCACTGATAAAAAATGAAATTGCCTTATAATGAAAAAACATGCTTGACTAAAAAAAATTACATTCACATTTCATTTGGGTATTATGTTCTTATTCAAATACAATTTTGAATTAAAGAAAAAAGCTTTTATTGAATCAGTTTAATAAAATTCTATTATCCACTATCTAAACTCAACTCCCGTTATAATCTGAGCATTAGAATTTGATTTTTCGATTGATATGATTAGAATTTGTATTAAGTAAATGCCACATTTTCATAAACAGTTAATGTCTGTAAAAACATTAAAAGGCATCTCAACATTCTGTTTTGCTGGATGTATCTCTAGTCTGTAATCTGAGGAAGACTACTTTCTTGATAGCACTTCATTTTTAGTAAAGGAGAAAAATGAAAAAATGCTCAGCCACTCTTGTGAAATTCTCCTATCACAGCTGAGAAAGAGCCAGGGCACCATTCTCTAAACAGTATGCTACTGTTTTGGCATTTCAGTTCTTTTGGATTTTTTGGTAAATACCACTGAAAAATTTGTATTGAGGAAGAAAATGCAACCTATGAGTAATAATGAAATATGTATATTTGAGATGTGAATTCAGGATAAAATTATTTATTACAGCTACAAAGACTGTGATGTAATGTTCAGTTCCTAATTCTGAATTCATTAGTAGATGATTGATTTCACACATTACAAAGATTCTTAAAGTATGTGTGAGGCATTTACTTATTCTGATTCTCAAATTCAGTTCACACATAATCATGCAAGCCTTTAATAGCATTTTTACCTTGAAAATTATATTAAGATAATGATTCAATATGACAAAAATATTCATTATTTGGATTTACTGTATTCTTATATTTTCTATATCCTTTGAAACCTAGAATTACATTGCAGCATTATTTTAAATGCACAAGTTTGTATATTGGTATTCAGGAAGGTATTCAAACCAGCAGTTGTATAAATATAAAAATATCTGGTCTGATTACAACACCTTTTGATAAGATCCATGTTATTTGTGGCCTGGCACTTTTATTCAGGCATTCAGATTCATCTACTTAAAAGCAGATCACAGATGATAAAAATATAGTACGCGCAAAGCTGAGAGGAACATCTATTCCAGTGAGACAGACAGCTCTTTATTCTGAAAGAGCAGGACTTGAACAATGTTCTGACAGAGACACAATATATTCTCAACAGTGACTAAGTGAAAATCGAACACTTATGCAGCTTTCACTGCTCTTTAAATACACTCACTGTGCTATTCGTCTGCCTTACTGACAGAACAAAGTTGTCTCTAGATTATATTGCATCTTGTGCAATCTCAAGAGGTTTGTTTACACATTTCTAATTAGATGTACCTATGAAATCTTACCAGAGCAAAAGGATTATACAAAAGTCAGAGTAGATAATTTGAAGGCAATCTTAACATACAGGTACAAATGAGGCTAGAAGTTTTCCTGCAGAATCTCACTATCTTGGCAGTGAATTGTTTAAGGAAAATCTTTATTTTATTTTCAGATATTAAGACTGAATTTGCAGGGTGAACAGAAGGAAAACAAACTCCCAATGATCTGACAGTAAATCTAAAACATTATTTGAATGTTGATCTAACCTTAATAAGTTGGTATAATTTTTCTTTAGGAGGCATAGTATATTTTTTTAGGAAATCAGAGTGAAACCTGACTGCTTTTTAGATTTATTAACCAGGATGCAGAATACATAATTTTCAATTGTTGTATTACCAGTTTCAGAACATGCTTCAACATGGCTTGAACCAGTTTCAAACATCAGTACTTGTCGCCTCTTCTAGATGGGGTCTGTCTCCATCTTTTCACTCTGAGTTTTCAACTTTATTTAAGATAGCAAAAGATTCATAGATAACTATCTACAGAGTTGGCTTTCTAAGCAGTTATGAAGGCAACTAACAATAGTTTAATGTTGCTCTTTTCACCTTCCTTGTTAGAACATGTCATGAGACAAAAACTTTAAAGACCTAATATTCCTCCCTGCTCACATATCTGTTCAGTCATAGAAGGAAGTTAGGATGGTTTGATATTATTTGTTCTTGACAAATCAAAGCATCTGTTATTCAACTTCTCATCTCCTAGATGCTCACAGAAAATTCTATGGTTTTGAAAGAGCTACATTACTGAAAAATTATTGCTTGTTCTCTTCTCCCATTTATTTAAAGATATGACCTAAGTAAGCTTTTCTGTAATACTGTGGAAACCGATTGTTTTTCATATGGTTTTAAAAGGATGTGTCAATATCAACAAATAGACTATGCCCTGTATTATCAATACCAGGCAATGCAGTATAATAGGATCAAATCTGTAGAAGAAGCAATTGAATCTGATGAACTAACACTCAAAACATACATGTTACAAGTCTTGCAAAACTTGGAGTGTCTTCTTAGCCCATAATCTGAACATTCAGGTAGACATCAGGTGCACTTTTGGAGTTTACAATTTACTTCGGATTGAAAGGAAACAATTTCACCTGCTCCAAGATCACTATGCTGTCTCAGCCAAAGCAGAGCTAGTGGATGATTGGGACATTCAGTTAAAAAGCTCATTCTTCACTCGAAATACAGTACTAACATAGATGTAACCACAATCTAAATATCTTCTTTATATGGGACCATTTATTATTTGAAGCTGTCTGCTTTCCTTGATGTAGAAGATCTTGCTAGTCAAAGTTGTGTTGAGAATTTCTGTAATAACAGTTATGTACATTCTAAAAATGTAGAAGTTCTAGAATCCAAATAAATGACATTCCTTGCATGTAGTTACACTAACATACAGCAAAAGGTAGCAATGCAATATATGGAAGTAGTTAAGTATTGTACATTTTAGATACATACTTAGTTACTAGGAAACAAAAAGGTAAAATAAGTCGTTTATTGACATTTGTGTCTTAGCTAAATAGGCCAAATACACCTCCTAGCATTTTGATTGCTGATTGCACTTTTGTGACGATACCATTTTTTCCTGAGAACATCCCAGAATTTAACCTCAGCACATGCACAGCTGCTGAGCTTCTTTGCCATCACTGATGTGCTGTGTACCTCTCTCAACAATAAGTAACGCATGAAGTTCGTATTATTCCTGATCTGCATTTTCATTTTCTGCTCTGTTAGTCACTGATCCCAAAACAGCTTCAGAAATCACTAGATTTACAGGCAAAGTGATGCAACTCAAAAACTACTACTTTCTTCAGTGGAAAAGTTTGATTGTCATAATGACACTTAACGATATCTATTTCTCTGTGTTTTGTTAACAGAACCAGAACAAATAGTGCCAATCAAACTCTCTTTCTTAGAAAATACCCTCAACTAAACAAGGCAGTAGAGAACAGAATATGTTCTACTTTTACAATTAAGTATCTATTATGAGTGAATCCAGAAGCAATAAGCATAGTTTAGGGATTAATCACTCCTTATTAACCAACCTTATTTTTAACATCCAAGACCAGCACAGTAAGTGGATTTTATTTGGCAGTTTTTCCTTACTGAACAAAAGAATGAACTCAGTGTAAATAATAGCTTCTTAGTAAAACATCCCTACTGAACAGTTTATACTGGTATTATATTTGAAGTTTCCTTTCATTGCAAGTGCAGCATGATCTAGCATTAAAATGGATTTGGTGAATACAACTCTAAACAGGATCCAAATCTTTTATCAAGAGCTGTGAAAAATCTCCAGTATTTTTAAGTCAAGAGCTTTTTAACTGACTGTCTATGCATCTTTCCGTCCTTTTTGTCCTGATAAGAAGCAATTTCTAAACACACTGAACTTAAAGATATTTGAAAAAAAAGATTCTGTATCATGAGACTACTGTCCTTGAAGGAATGGAATATAAACTGAATCAAGAATACACTAAATCCCAATAAAGCAGAAAACAAACAGATTCATTCTGTTATCATTCCTTTTCTGTCAAACTATAAAAACATGCTACATATTTGGTATGCATGCCTGTGAGATCGGGTGCATAAGCAGTAATTTTGAAAGTCACTTCTCAAAAGCAAAAAAAATTAATTGTTTTTTGAAGACTTCCAAAGTTTTGCAGTAATACTTGAATAGCTTGTTAGGGTCATATTTAACTCTGGGGACAATCTAAATCCAGGTAGTACACTTTTAAATTCTTGAAGGTAAGCACAGGAAGTAATGAGGCAATGATCAAAAACTCCCATTTCCTATACTAGGTGCTTCTTGAGAAGCTGGAGAATCTCTCTTTAAGAGAATCAACACTACCTGTAGACCAATCATAAGCATACAACTCTTTCTATTTGTTAGATTGCATATATTAGAAATGCATTTTGGAGATTCATGATATGTAAATTCTTCAAGGTGTAAATCAGAGAGTTTCTTTAAGGAACAGTCAGTTGCTTTCCTTGCAGATTCTCAGTGTTCAATATCTCTGAATTCTGACTCTGGCAGTGAAGTGGCTAATCGGTGTGATAGACCAGGTGAAACCATTGTTTCCCTTAATGCTGATTTATCTTCTTATAAATGCTGCATTTTTGTGGTAGACTTCTTTCAGGATGTTTGAAAAAAATCAAGCACCTCCAATACTTGCTTGAATTTGTACTTCCTTCCACCAAAGCAGACAGTGAGGTATTTCCAAATATGGACAAACACTCTTAATCACTGCTCTTCAATATCTGAAGTTTTGGAGTATATTCATGTTCTATTACCCATTCAGTTAATATCATTTTTACTGTTATTAAAGTGTCAGAATAAGTGTCAGTATTTTCAAAACTCCTACTAGAGCACGGAGCGGCAAACCCACATAAAAATGTATGGTTAGATATTATTTAAAGGCTTGTCTGTAGTTAATTATTTCATTTTTGGTGAGTTTTCTTCATACCCTTTTTTTAAGATGCATTTGAAAAAATCACATAAGGATTATCAGCCTTCACCAATTTAAATTGTAAGTAATCTTAAAGTTATACAGTATTAGTAATGGATTTAATTTGAGAATAGATAAAAATATAAAAAATGTATCTGCTGCCACAAAATATGGCTTGGGCTGCTCTAGTGAAAGATGACATACTCTAGTAACAACCATGAAAAGTCTAATTGCTCCCCAGCTACCTATCAGGTAGTGGGTTATAAAGAATTTAGCTCTGTGAATACCAAACACCAAAACCAAGTTTGATGTAGAAAAGAATGAATATAAATTCAGAAAAAAAGACTGGTGTGAAATAAATTTTAACTTGTGGAGCCTATTTTAAAATGTACAAATATTCTCCTTGGAAATTTTTTTTTCATTTTGTCTGAAGCTCAGTTTACAGATTCGGTTGACTTATTACGGTGGTGAGCGTCACACACAAAAGAGGAGCTGTTTCAAATCCAGGCAAAGATAGATCATCAACAAATTATTAGGTTCTTTCTCTAGAGGTGGCTTGCTGCATAACAAGAAACACCTGATACTGGTGACTGCCAGAAGATGACCAGCTTCTGATGAATTATCCAATTCATAATTTGCCTGAATTATTAGAAAAAGTGTCCAAGATTTACAGTAGAGGAAGGTTGGATGTCCGAGTGGTTACCTTGATACGCACACGGAGCTGTAAACTGTAAACTGAATTTACTTCGTGACTTTCAGTGTATGCCAACACAGTGAAGGAAGAAATCCCTTTATATCCACCTACTTTGACTCTTGGATCTGAGTTCTCAGAGTTTACTGAACTTAATTGCTTGCTTATTTTCTCCCCACTGCAAGTGGGAAATAATCAATCTCTTGACTTTATTTCATAGTCATGTTGGAAAATTTATTGTGTTAGTCCATCAACAATTTATTCTTCTCAAGGGGAATGAAAGAATTGTGGAAAGAACAGTGAAGGGAATAGGGACAGTGAAGGTAGAACACCACATGAAGAAATTCTTGGAGCAATACAATTATGTTCCACTTCCTGCTCAGGGCAATGCCTGAAGTCATATTCTAGCAACCTATGTTACTATGTCTTTCTTTAGGCATTTCACTGCTCTAATGAGTTTGTTAGAATAATGTATGTATCGTGACCTGTATTTGAATTCTTGGACAAAATATTGTTAGTAAGTTTGAGGACAATGATTTGTGGAGGGGTTTTTTTTCTTTTTTTTTTTTGGAAAAAAAGTAACATTCTCATCCTGCAATATCTTGAGACAAAGCAACTGATAGCTGAAGCTAGATAATAATTGATTAAATTCCCAACTCAAAACCATCCCTGTATGAAGGAAAATAATTCTTAGAGATTTTTAGTATGCTGGAGAAGTGAAACCTTTTGTAAGGAATTCCAAATCATATTCATCTAATCCATTCCATTGAAATAACTTTTTTAATAGCTAGCAAGAATAAAGAATGATATAGACCTGATCTCTAAGAAGGGCTCACTGAGGTGGCTCGTACACTTTGTTGGATTATGCATCAAACCCTACATAGGAAGAATGATTTTTCACTGAATTTAACATCGAGATCATAATTAACGTAGTAAATAATATTCACAGAAGACCATATTATCCACTTATTGCTAGGTCCAGAAAAAAGTCTGAGTAAATTCCTGATAATAGATCTAACTTAACATAATACTGGCATCCTTTGGTTTTGTTTGCAGTCATATGATGCACAGTATGACTATATAGGACATATAATATTTGGCATTTTGAACAGAACATATAAGAATGGAGGTAACAAGAAACTGAATGAAGAATCCACTAATCAGAGAATTGCAAAAGAGAAACTGCAAAGCTGTATTCAGTCCACTTTAAAAGGTATATGAACATGTACATATCTATATCCATCTGCAAGCTAGTTAATTTAACAATATTGCATGATGTATGTTCCATGTATTTGATGAAAATCAGACTGCTTAACATCATATTTTTCGTTGTTTAATCCATCAGGATACAGTTACAGGGGCCCTGCTTGATGCAGAGCAAGTATGAACATCTGATGACAGTCAATATCTGGATCACCTTTCTTTCTTTAGCTGGTGGAAGATATTCCTATGCAACTTACTCTGTTTAAAGAATATTTTATTTGTCATGTTTACAAACAATTTTTACTGCTACACTGTTCTTTCAGAATTATTAAAGTGACAGCACAAGAATCAAAGAAATATCCTTTTAGAAGTACAGGTGACTACAGATAAGATACTATCTATTGCAACCTACCCTGAAATACCATGATAGTGCCCACAGCTTTAGATAAAATTCTAATGCGTATTTCTTAGATGTCTAATAAATTAGGCAAAGAAATAAGCAGAAAATGGGATGATATGGGATAGAACCATAGATTTATGTTTGACAAACCAGTTAACTGAAAATCAGGCTTACAGAATATAATCGATTTTATTGACAAGGGAAAAAGAAGCAGCTTGTTAATGAAATCCGCTGAAGGCACAAAGTCATGAGCATCAACACAAAAGAGGATTAGAATGTCATGCTAGAAGAAGCTGGAGACTTCAAGAATGGGAATAAATTAATTTGATTAAATTTAGTAGTACAAAGTATCTTATTACAATCTTTAATAAGACTTCTGAATTCATGCTAGAAACCTCCTCAACAGAAATTATAGGAAGAGGACCAAGGCTTGCATAATGAACACAGTTTGACATTGCATTATCAATATGATGCAATCATGAACTATTTATAAATGCAGCACTGGCCTTTTTCTACCCAGTAAGATATTTGTAAGAAAGACAAGGGTGTTCATAGTTAAACAAGACCTCTATAAAATGATGGCGTATATATATTTCTGATCATCCATATTCAAGACAAATTTCCCCAGAACTGAACTTTTGTGGCTAACTGCAAAAATTTTATGGTGAGAAGAAAGGGCATTCTACCTTACTAGATAGACCGTAGAGGAACTGACTTCCTGCACACAGCTCTACAGGGCTAGAGATAGAATGCACATACAATTTTGGAAGCAAGGAGGAGATCAACACTAGAGAACAAAAAGCTTATTAAAGTAAAGGACAAAAAAGAATGGCTATAAACTGTCTTGAATTAATTTGAAATTAGAAAGAGGCTTCCAACTGCCAAGAAAGAAGGCTCAGGTAGAATCTTAAAAGTAGTAATAAGGCAAAAATTTGCAAACTGTTCCCTCAAAAGAATAATTGAAGTTTGCAAAATATATGAAATATATTATCTGACTTGAATGACTTTGATAATAATGGATAGAAAAAATAGTCTCAAACCTCCTCCTGACTATGGAAATACAGAATATGCATTTTCCTCGTCTTCACAATTTCATGTTTTTCTATCGTAACAGTGTTGTGTCAAGTGTCTATTTTAGAAAAAAGCTAAAATAAATACTTAAAATTATGCATGTTAAAATTATTTATAGAACAGATTTTAAATCAAGTGTCCATCAACTGAGTATTTTCTTAAGAATAGTAATTGAAGTAAAGAGAGTTCTTAAGGATAATGTTTCAAACTTTCAGATTTATGAGACTGGTTTTGCCACCTCAGATGACACAAGCTGAAACTACTTTTTCAGTTCCAAGAATACTGCGATGTTTCTCAGATCACTTACCAAAAGATACGTGTACACTACTTTTATGTATTTTATTGCCTTTTAGGAGCTTATTTTTAGCAGTCTGGGTCTGCCATATATTGAAGTAGTAGAGCTAGTTTTTCTCAAAAGTATGCTTACCATCACTGTTCCTCAACAAAATCCTGAACATAGCAGATATATAACGTCAGAATTTTCATGATCCTGTATTCTATCTATGTAAAAAAATCTTTGAAGCCAGCTCTTGAAAGAGAGTAAGAAAGGACCTTACAAAAAGTATTGATTTGGCAAATTTGCATACATCAGGTAGCAAACTGGTCACCACTGATCATAGATTTAGCCTGTTGATACTAAATGGATTTTAGTATATATATTTCAGCCAACTTTTCTAAATGCAAGAAGAAATTTAGGGTTATGCAACTTCCATTGAATGTTTATTATTATATTACAAGCTCTTCCAGATACTTTTTTCTGAAAAATCTGCCAATAAGAAAGGATTTCAACATTTTCTATTCTGAACTTTCAAACTGCTATTTCCCAGGAGTTTGACAGGAATTGATAAACAGCAACACCTTAAAGGTAGAAGGTAATTTCCCATAAGAACCGTCTAATTTATAGCTTTCTACACATCAATGACCCTTGCAATTTGGTAGTTGCTTCATTAATTCCTTTACACCTACTCCTTCTATCTTGAGAAAAATAATAAATAAAAGGCGTGATTCACTCACACTGCATTCACTCCTGAAGGTACTGGAGAATAAAAGCTGTCTTACTACTTTCTGCCATAAATTGTAACTAATTCTGTAAATGTGAGTGAAACAAAATTGAAAGTAGCATGGCAAATAGATTGATATTACCAGTGGGTCACTGGCATGGAGAGGAAAATTTGAATTCTTCTCTGGTGTAATGCTACTGAAATTGATTTACACCAGGGATGCATTTGGCATGAAGACTTTGAAAGCACATATTCGAAAAGGAAGTTCTATTTGCACTGTGGGGTTTCCATTCTCATTTTATATTTTCCTCCAAGTCACATTAAGTAGCACAGAGAATCCATTTCAAAAAATAAAGATGTACAAATGTACTTCCAGTTTCTTTCTCACCAAACCAAAGAAAAAGCTACATTTCACATAAAACAATAAAGTGATTCAAAAAGGTTTGGGTTTCATGAAATAGACATCTTCTATTTTCTTGAAAAAAAAACCAAGGTGAATCAGCCCGTAACAATTATTTTAAATCAGAAAAAGGTGGGGTTTTTTTGGCTTTATTAATTTATTTGGAATAAACATGTGAAATTTCCTTTGCAAGATATTGGGTCCCTGTTAGATTCAAAGAGTAAAACCATACATAGGTCATTAAAACAGAGCCGCATTAAATACATTATCTTTAAAGCAAGTCCTGCATTTTTCAAAAATAAATTAGCTAAAAGATGAGTGTGATGGAATTCTTAAATCATATTTGTGTACTCTATCAGCTCCAGATTTTTATTGTCTTCTTTAGGTCATTAGGTCTTTTCTATAAGACACACTTCTATCTACATTCCTCTTTTCAGAAGAGCAACACAGTATGTCAATTTAGCATTGCAGTTTGGATATAAGTATAAGGGACTTTATTTTTCCTAAACAAAATTCTGCTTTTTTGTTTATCTCCTTGGATAAGTTTTTTCCAAGTTTTATATATGAGCAAGTCTCACTCAGTAGAATATATGAGAGAAAACATTACTTTTGTTTTATTTTTTTTTTCCCTAAATTTAGAAAGAGCACTAGTGTGGTTGTATAAACCTGAAGAAACTTTTTTTAAAAGCTATTTAGCTGTCTGATTATTTTCATATGCTTTGTTGTGGATACTTGTACTGCTTTCAGCTGGGATAAAGTTAATTTTCTTCCTATCATCATCATCATCATCATCATCATCATCATCATCATCATCATCATCATTATTATTATTATTATTATTATTATTATTATTATTATTACTACTATTATTATTATCCCTTCTTTTTCTGTCCTATTAAACTCTGTTTATTTCAGCCTATGTATTCAACTTTTTTTCCCCCCAATTCTCTTCACCCTTCCCAACAGAAAGGAGGGAGTGAGGGAGTGGCTGTGTGCTGTTTAGCTGTCTGCCAGGTTAAAACACAACAATGCTGTATCAAAACCTTTGATAATTCCAACTCAGGTTACCATGATCCCTGGTAGGAAAGACATGAAATCCTAGGAGGAATTTTAATTAAAAGCAGGAAAACAAAATAATCTAATTTTGGTATAGAAAGGATTCGAATCCTCAGGAAATACAGGAGTCAAATACATTTCAAAGTATTTAAAAATATTATTGATTCTATCGCAACAAGATAGAACTTTATAGTTTGGCGGCACATCTGCACTACAGATTAGGTATCAGATAATGGTAAGTCTAAAGCAATAGTTTGGAGAAGATTTATTATTCTATTAGCTTTTCGTGATATAGCAAATGGCAAAACTCCTCCTGAAAAGTAATCTAAGTTGTTTCCTCAATCAGAGTTGAATTTTAAATTAATTGATGTTGTTGTTGTTGTTGTTGTTGTTGTTGTTGTTGTTGTTGTTGTTATTATTATTATTATTATTATTATTATTATTATTATTATTATTATTATCTGATTCAAAAGAGTAAGTATATCTCATTAGTTTGATTCTGATCCTTTTATAAACCACTGTCAACATATTTTCCTGTCTCTGCCATAGCAGAGTACTTTTCAGAATTTCCCGTCAAACTCTGGCAGGTTTTATTCAGAGCTCAACCATAATGATGCAAGAGTAGTACATGTAAAACTTTCTGCTTATCTACATAACAGCTCCTTCTCTGATCCCAGCACTAGCTCCCACACCAGATACACAGCCTTTGAGGAGGGCAGATGTTGTTTGCAGAGCTCCTTAATAACTATACTTATAGATAATATCTGCTAGCCAAATTTGCCTGCAAGAAACATTTCTCTCTCCTTGGTATGCCTCAGCTACTGCCACTTCCTTTTCAGCAGCCACAGCTGGCATCTGGCGTGATAAGAAGCACAAACTCACTGACCATACAAACTCCCTCTGCCAGTAGGTCTATGATAAGAGAATTTGGCACAAACTCTAGTATAAATCAAAACCATTATTTTGAACTCCTACTATATAGCTGTAATTGTGTCTATTGAAATATAGTAAAATGAAGCCTTTATGTTCTCCTCTAGATTGTATGGTCATAAATTATCCGAATTCTAACTTTGCTGATATTGCTAGTTTTTCCAGAATAAATTAGTCTTTTTCGACAAGATTTTCAACAATAATACTTCCTAAGTCTCCTCATACTATCTTTCTCTAAATATGGAAGATAGCAATTAGGCTTTGCAAACTACCTTCCTAAGGTTTCTCAGTCACATTAAAACAAAATAGCCTGGTTTCAGCTGGGGTAGAGTTACTCTTCTTCATAGCAGCTGGTATGGTGCTGTGTTTTGGATTTAGTACGAAAATAATATTGTTAACACATTGATGTTTTAGTTGTTGCCAAGCCGTGTTTACAATTAAGTCAAAGACTTTTCAGCTTCCCAGGCCTTGCCAGGCAGGGGGCATGAGCCTGCTGCTGGAGGTGCACAAAAAGCTGGGAGGGGACACAGCCAGGACAGCTAACCCAAACTGGCCAAAGGGATATTCCATACCATATGACGTCATGCTCAGTATACAAACTGAGGGGAATTGGCCAGGGAGTACCTTAGTATGGGAACTAGCTGGCATCAGTCAGCCGGTGGTGAGTAATTGTGTGGTTCATCACCTGTTGTTTATTACTACTACTACTACTGCTACTGCTACTGCTACTGCTATTGCTACTGCTATTGCTATTGCTATTGCTACTATTACTATTACTATTACCATTACTATCTTCCTTTTCTGTCCTATTATACTGTTTTTATCTTAACCCAAAAGTTTGGGGGTTTTTTTCCAATTCTCTCCCTGTTCCACTAGAAGGGAGAGAGAGCAAATGGTTGTGTGCTCTTGCTCAGTTTCAAACGTTGACTAAATATCTAGCTTCGAAGAGCATATTTTTATCTAAGCTAAGCACAAATGAGATAAATTTCTTTCTTTAAACAATTCTGCTGAATTAAAAAGAAAACAGAAACATTGTTGCTAGAAAGATTTTTATTTTCTTTGATTTTTAAAAATTTCACTGACATGGTTTTCAAATAATGTTACTGTCTTAATAATAATGAATTGCAGTTTAATCAAGGGGGAAGTAAGTGACAGCAAAGATAGGACTCATTTCACACTTTAAAAGGGCTATATTTTTTGTTTCAACCTCAGGGGCCAAAAGAAGTTGGCAATGTCTGATTTTGTTTCCCCCTGCCCCACCAGACCTTCCCTAGAGGGAGCGCTTATATCTGTAATGATCAGTACAAAGAAGGAGCATTACTTATGTGCACCTGCCAATAGTACTTATTTTCCCAGGTGACTGTAGACTGCAGAGATTAGATACTGAGTCTGGATGCCCAAACTGGATAGGAGAAAAAGAAAAGACTGTTGCTCATTAAATAATTACCTTGGAATTGACTCTCTACTGAAGTTTGAATTTTAAGAGGAATGGTGGGAATTATGAGGACCACTTCAGATTTTCGTGAGGTAGCTTTGTAACTAGAGAAGAGACATGCAGTAGTTCAGAGAATGTACTGCCAAGAACCTGCTTTTTTACGGTATGATGACTTAAAGAACAAATGATGATGGATCTGATAATTAATTGATAAATTCAGAGATAAAGAATGTCAATAGAATAACCTCCATCAGAACACGAAAGGCTTCCAAAAAATGTGAACATCTTGTCAGGAAAACATCTTGATGGACTTTGTCAGAAACCCCTAATGCTCATAACTTTACAGACATCTATCACCATTTGGAAACTCTGTAAGATGTACCCCATTGTGATTTTCATTAAAGTACTCTTTTCCTGTCCATTAAGGTCCTGAAAATTGATACCAAAGGCCTGTAAAAAAAGCAATAGGGCCTGTCAAAGTCAGAGGGTTCGCTTCAGGGAAAAAAATCTGTTTCAGAAAAAATGTGAAAAGGAGAAAAAATGCCCAGCTAAATATTGTTCAAAGTATTCTTCACAAACTGTGGCAAACTTGAAAAAATACAGTAAAGACAGAGAAATGAGGTAAGCCTTTACAGAACTAGGTTTTTTACCATTATAACCACCATATAGTTCAGACATTAAAATTTTATGAAGCACAAAATCCAATGGTCCTACTCTAAAAAGCATATTCAAGTGCTGAGGAGACTGAACTTTTGAATAAATTCCCCTTTCTAAAGTATATTTACTAGGTTACTAGTTCCGAAGTTCCTAGTTTAGGTATTGGGTATTTCTCTCAGTAGAATCAGTACAGAGGCCACCTCAAAGTCAATAGAGAAAAAGGAATGCTCTCAGTTGTCCTATCTCAAATTAGACCGTGAGCAAAACTTCCAAACATCCATAGTCCCCAGGAGGGGGGATTCTCAGGGCACTTAAAATAATCAAGAAATTTATTTTGTATCTAATATAGATGTGGAAACAATACCATCAGGCTTTTTTATCCATTTCCTGTGACTATGGAAGTTGTTTCTGAAATATCTGGAAGCGTTCTTTAAAATGTCTTGGCTAATTAAATACCTAAGCAACAATTCTCTTACTCACCCCTACTATTATTGTTATGGAGCAGCAAGAGCAGGACTGTTCCCTAAGGGACAGGAGCCAGGAGCTGAGGGGAGCCAACAGTCAGTAGGGCAGGGGCCATACCTTATTGCCCTCTACAACTACCTGAAAGGAAGCTGTGGCAAGCTGGGGGTCGGCCTCTTCTCGCAGATAACTAGTGATAGGACAAGAGGGAACGGCTGCAAGTTGCGCCAGGGGAGGTTCAGGTTGGAGATGAGGAGAAATTTCTTCTCAGAATGGGTGATGGGGCATTGAAACGGGTTGCCCAGGGAGGTGGTGGAGTCACCATCCCTGTGGGTATTTAAGGAAAGGTTGGATGTGGTACTGAAGGACATGGTTTAGTGGGTAATAGGTGGTGGGTAATAGGGGCGGTTGGACTGGATGATCCTTGAGGTCTCTTCCAACCTTAATGATTCTATGATTCTATGCCATGTCCTGCAGAACTGGAGAGGTGACCAGGACATACACACAGATGATAGCCAGGGCCAATCAAGATTCCTGATCAAAAGGCAATATAATAATGATGAGACAAGTCGAAGGTCAATCCAGTGATCTCTGGACATGTCCATAGTGATGAAGAAGGGCTGAGGTAAAGTCAGGCTGCAGATCAAGGGACTCCATGACTGGGCATAATCACATCTATAGCTGAGATGAACATCAGCTGTCCTCCAACACAGAACCAAATGCCCTCAAACCAAGACTAATTATCCCTTCTTGTCCATGGATGAGCATGGAGGCCCAAGTGGAGGCTGGTTAGGATCATTAAAGCTTACCAGAGCACTTAAGGATCTGACAATCATTTTCTTCCTTTACCACTTTCTTAATTTTACTATCCTTAGCCAATAATTTGATCATTCTTGGATATAACTTTGTGTTATGAAGATATCTGTATAGATCCAACATATGACATGATTTCACTTCAGTGAGAACACTCTAACAAACCAGCATGTTTCAGCTTATGAAGTTTTAAAAAAGTAGTTCACAGTATGAGATTCATGTGGCATATGGATGGCTTTCTAAAGTGCAAGATAAATCCAAATAACTTATATATCACTCAGTGTTTTAACCAATGAGACTATAAAATAGAAATTGAAATCAGCTTTTATGTTATTGGTTGATCTTCTACTGATGCCATGCTCTTCTGTGAATTCCATAGGTCACCCAAAAAGCGAGCGTCTATCTGACACTATCTGTAAGTGTCTTAACTCTGGAGAAATTTTAGAGCACTTTAAGACATTTTTAAGGCTTACTTTTCATGTATGTTTTCTCTTAATGCAATGCAAATTTATATAAAATCAATCAGGAGATTTTAGTAATATCAGACCAAATTTCCTTTAATTACACTTGTGCAATTGTTACTAAATTTAGCATATGAATGTAAGTAAAAGTGATCTGTATTATGTGTACCTATACACACATACTCACACACTCACACAAATACACAAATGTATTTTATACATACATATATACATACACACTCACACAAATATACACATGTATTTTAATAAATTTTAAACCCAAATTTTTGTTTACAAGGTCTTTTTTTCTTGACCATCTCATCTGTCTACCACCAGAGTTTTCTGTTAAAGGGAAGATCCTTCTTGTCTACTTTTTGTGGATATATTTGACATGATGCAGATGATACTTTTATGCTTCTGTAAAGCTCTGTTATGCAAAGAAAAAGCTGTATTTTATTTCTGTTGTCCAACCATAAATCCTTATAGGTTGCCTAAGACATTCTGTCTGAAAAAAATGATGATTTGATGGATGCAACTCATACTAAAGTGTGGTGCTATATCTCTTTTACTGTAAGTAAATAATTTTTTTTTCCCCTTCTTAAATGCCTTTGTTAGAGTGCTTGCTTCCATGCAGGATCTGCAATTTATACCCTTTTTCCCTCAGTGCCTCATATTTATTGTTTTGGTATGTAGTGCTTTAACATAAAAGACTTAATAGAAATGTAATCCAATTCAAAACACACAGAGTAAGTCACAATCCATATATTCATAAATGCAAATCTATTGAATTTGTAGCTAAATTCCACAGAAAATTCATCATGGCAGCATCTGATCACTTAATTAGATCTAGCAATTGTCAGGATAAGTATTTCTTACCTCTAAGAGGACTAAAATGACTCTAGTGGTGTGGGATTGTATTATTCTGTACACAGAATGACTGACAGAGAGCTAAAATTCTTTTAACTTTGTGGAGTAAGCAGTTATTAAGAGCTTTTCAGTTTCTAGTGCCTTTTATATTTTAAAGGCCAAGAACATATTCTACCTTCTGCACATGGTTGCTTTGATGTTTGGGCGCTACAAATTGGAAGTACCCAGGAACACTATATGACATTAATGTCAGTCATATTACCAGTTGGAAAACATGAGAGATTTTTGGAGGTCTTTGCCGTGGTTTGGAACTTATTAACCCTAAGTTAAATAGGGAGAACAATAGAAATTTGTCTAGACTCTATTTCCTTCATTTGCAGTATGGGACACCAATACACTGATACTCAGAGATCCTGAACATGCAACTCTTATGAGATCTGTTCAAGAACATAACCTTTGAATAGCAGTCTCTAGGACCACAAAGGTGAGCAGAGGGCTGGAGTACCTCTCCTGTGAGGACAGGTGAGGGAGTTGGGCATGTTCAGCCTAGAGAAGAGAAGGTTCTGGGGAGACCTAATCGCGGCCTTCCAATACCTAAAGGGGACCTACAGGAAAACTGGTGAGCGGTTGTTTATTAGGGAGTGCAGTGATAGGACAAGGGGTAATGGGTATAAACTAAAAGAGGGGAGATTTAGATTAGATATTAGAAAGAAATTCTTCCCTGTGAGGGTGGTGAGGCACTGAAACAGGTTGCCTAGAGAAGTTGTGGAGGCCCCATCCCTGACAGTGTTCAAGACGAGGTTGGATGGGGCTTTGGGCAATTGGCCTAGTGTAGGGTGTCCCTGCCCATGGCAGGGGGGTTCGAACTAGATGATCCTTGTGGTCCCTTCCAACCCAAACCGTTCTATGATTCTATGATTCTACAAAATGTAGAAAGCAAAAAAAAAAAATTACCGGAAGCTTTGTAGGCTTACATGACCTTAGTGAGCATCTAATAGTGAGGTAGACAATAAACATAGTACTGTCAGAACAATAGTTATCTTTCTGATTTCTGAAAAATAAGAACATCTGAAAAACAAATGGATTACTAAATGAGTTTAACAACTATATAATAATAATTTGCTGGCTTTGACTATATAATCACTGGAGTCTTGATTAGATTTTTGTGTAGAGGTGTTGTATTAATCAGAATGAGACTGTTTAGAAAATAATTAGAATTTGTTAATGTTATAAATTAGATATTCTTCATAATTCAATATGCGTAAGGATCATCGATGTATACTAAAACTCTCAAAATAAGAGATGACAAGATTAATCATTTTAAGAGTTTATAGAAAAGATTTCAGAGCACCAATATGAAATGAAGACTTCATCTAATTGAAGGAGACGAAGGGATTTTGGGGGGATATGTGGCTTTGTATAACAAGCCTATCCCAGTAGGACAGTGATTTCCTTAAAAACTTCAGTTTAGCATTTATCTTATCAGTGTAATTGGTTATTTGGTGGAATACAATATATATCAATTTATCATAGAATCATAGAATCATTAAAGTTGGAAGAGTTATAAATGACAGCACCACAATACAAAGAAAAATACTTTGTGTACAAAGAAATGAAAGTGTCCACTATCAAGGCTCAATATGTAATTTTTGCCTATTGTTTCACAGCTGTTTTCCTATTGCAAGAAGATCTTTCTTTGTAGCTTTCATAATACTCACTGTATTTGGAGACTGATTTTTTTGTGTAGCAAAAAAAAATGGCATGTGGGTACAGTGAGTGAGAGTTTTTTCTAAGGACATACTCAGACTTGCATTCTTAGCCATAAACTATAACTTTTGAGCAAGTGGATCCTTCCTTTGACATGTTTATTTAAGTTTTTGCATAGCTTCTAAAATGTTCGGTCAAAGATCCCTTTTGTTGTCCTTTGGAATGGAAAATTGGATATATGAACACCTATGAACCTGTAGAAACAAAATTAAGATTGTGGTTACTGTTGCTTATTTTTCTGTTGTTTCATAAAAGGTACTGAAAAGTGATCTTAAGGTAATCATTCTCAGAGGAGCAAGTTCTGAATCTATTGTCCTTCCATTAAAAACAGAAAGGTTTGTCTACCTATTGGGAAAAAAAGGTTATCAAGCTTCCTAGGAGATAAGCCTGCTGCCAGCTATTTTAAATGGAAAACCAAAACCCTGCTATTAAAAGGCATCTTGAAGGATATATTGAAAGTAACCAGTTTTAGGCAAACATAGATTCAGAGAAATTACCAAACTGATTAGTAGCACTAAAACTATTGGTAAAAAGACAGTCACTAAGATTAAGTGCTAACACCAGTCTTGGCAACCTATGTTCATTTGCCCTTGTTGGTGCATAATCACTTCTGCCTGACCTAGTTCATTGATGAGATGCACAGCATCTTCAGGATTCCACTAATGTTTTTTTGGGTCTTTGAACAAGATATAAGGTATCATTAATATTGTTTATCCTATACCAGAAGAGCAAGGTAGAACCTCAGACTTGTAAAATAGAAACAAAACACGAAAAGGAAAAGAGCTAGAGAATAGAAAAGATGACAAGGAACAAGGTGAAAATAAATAAAAAAATAAAAGCTGTAATTTTACTGAAAATTCAAGAACTTTTTTGATGAGGAACATAAACACTGCAGTAAAAACTGACAGCAAATCCAGTGATATTAGAATATGAACACAAAATATTTCCTTTTCCTTGTATGCATGTACAAAAGTGGAAAATAAATAAAAGTCTTAGATTATACAAATTCCTAACAGCAAATGATATAATAAAACTTGGTCAATATGGTCAAGAAGAAGAAAATGAGCTGTCCTGACATATTTACAGTGGAAAACACAACAACAGAAGTGAGTCTAATGGCAAGTTATCTAATGAGCAAAGAAAGATAACTGTATTGTAAATATTCATTGAATAACTGGGGATCACTCACGGGAATATTTAGCCAGGAAAAGACTTACCACTGTTTTCTACAACCATGTTATCCTTCCATCACATTTCCAAGAGCTATAACGTTATAAATACTTAGAATGTTGCTTCTTGCATAGCTAAAAGAGAAACGGAAACAGGTAGGTATGCATGTATATATACATATATTTATACATGATCAATAAACATTATATATATATATACATGATCAATAAAGACTATAGCTTAGCTGCAGAAATTCTTATTTAAAGTATGTAAGAGAATAAGAGTATCTTCACTACTGAAGTAAAACTAAACTCATATAATCTTATGAATATTGATTACATCCACAGAATAACTTGTTTTGATCTAATAAGCAAAGTCTAGAAGGGATAAAACTGCTGATTTGTGAGACAACCTTCCAGCAGCTTCCCCTAGGTTTCTGTAAAGCTATGTCTTGCGTAGTAAAAATATCTGCAGCTTCTGGTTGTTAATTTCCACCCTATGCCATTTTACAGAAACTGTCGTGCATTTGATTATGACTTACTTGGCCAAGTCTGTATTTCAGCATCATCACCCTGTCAATTTTGTTCATTTCTTTTTCTGCATACTTTTAGAGCGTTGCATGGAAAAGGCTTTACAGCTCGAATGCTCTGGAGGGCAACCAAACTCACAGAAGCACCACTAGGAACCAGATCTGCTGACCTTATTCATACTCACTATGATTTTTATTTTTTTTAATGCAATCCTATTTAGAAGTGCAGGTTGTTAACATGTAGCTTACTTATGCTTTGAGGACACAGATTTAACTGATATCAAATACTTTCTATGACTTGCAACTTTGTGGGAGCAAAGGATACACAGAATCTCTTAGAATTTAATCTCGAATAATGTAAACACGTTGCTGTGTTTTGCAAAATAATGTGTGTGCGAGTATAGTCAATACAAAACTGACAAAAAAAGCCATTTTATACTCTCCTTCAAAGCTATCATTTAGACATTCACTATCAAACAGATTTTGTCCTCTTGAACTCAGAAAGGTGATTCCAAACACTTCAAAAGTCCTATTATTAGGTTTGGGTTATTTATATATTGTAACCATCTCAAATTAACCAGTTGCCGTTTTTCTTTCATTCTTGACTTTTTGCTGTTACATTGTTCTGAGGATTTTTGTTTTGTTCTGTTTTACAAGAAACATGCTTTGCCTGGGCTTCAGTAAAATGACTTTATGTGTTTTGCACCACATTTGTAACAGGAATGGAACCCAGATATGATGATTCTTGTTAAGACTGATATAAATGTTGTTTTATCAATAATTGTAATTTTTGTCAACAAGAAACAACACCAAAAAAGTATTCTGATTTAAAATCTTCTTTGCCCCTTAGGAAAATTAAGGGCATTATCCAGTATGGGAGGGATTCAGACCCCTTGGTCATGTACCCTGACATATAGAACAACAGCATGGAGACCAGCTCACAAACATATGAAGACAGGAAAAAATAAAGTTTGAAAAAATATATTCTATGTAAAATTTACTTTTATATTGATGGAAAATATATTGCGTCCTTCTATAACACCAGAAAATTAATCTGTTATGTTTAGCTGATTGTTCCTGACATGCTCAATTTCCTCTGAGAAGGAAATAGATATTGATGAATTCAGGTCTTTTACTCCAGAACATATGTCTTCCTGGCCAATCTCTGTCATGAGAGAAGTGCAGAAGATGCTTATGTCCTCAGAGAGTACTTAAAATTGCTGTAGAAACATTGGAACTGGTTTTGATGTCTGACAGTAGAAGACAAGAGATATATACCACATGTAAACTGACTGCTTCTGTCATGAGCACTTCCTTGTTTACTTTTACTTTACCCTCAATTTTTTTTTAGTGTCTGTCTTAGTTCCTGCAAGGAAAAATGGATAATTTTCAATAGAAAAAGTGCTTATGTTTCTAACAACAACAACAAAAAAAACCCCAATGCAAACCCTCCCAAAACTTTCTATACCTATTAGTATTACTACTACTATTCAATCTAAAGCTGATTGAAACTAATGGAAAGACTCCTATTGTGGACAGAATTTAAATACAAAATAGAAAAATAAAGGTGAAACTCATTTAAACCAGAGTAGCATACTATAAAGAAAAACCACGGCAAGAGAAATATCTTCAAAATAAGCATCCATTAAAAGGGCTAAGCTATTATATGAAATCTAACAAAAGATAGTTATATTTTTGTTAATCATAGACAAAAAAATAATAAATAATAAAAATAACATTACGAAAAATCATCAAAATGCAGTTAAACCACAGGGAGAAACCAGTGCTGCTATAGGTATTTTCACAGGATGTTATTGGATGCTTGCCTATTGAGACAAGAAAAAGTATTTTATTCAAAAGAAGAGGAAATCAAATAGGAAAAAAATAACACAATTTCTGAGAAGGTAGGCTAAATAAGAAATGCTAAACTTGGTGAAAATTATGTGGTCAGGATCAAACTCACTTCACCTATTCATCTATTTCTTGTGACTGTACACTGCTTTAACACAAGTACACACTGTTCAGTATAGACAGTCGGCAACAGAAACTATGCATGCACCTGGGTAGGGCATATGACTCCTCCGAACCAAACGTAGACGCTATGGCTGCAGTCACTAGTTGAGAGAAGGACCATTAATATTTGGATAAGGGAAAGAACTATGGCAGTGACAGTACCAGAAAGACATGCCCAGGAAGAAGATATTTGAGGATATTTGTGAGAAAAGGGAAGTATCTGTATAGCTCAGCAGAGGCAAGAACTTTGGGGAATTTTTTTATACTAGGCTGAAACAACTCAGTCAGTTTCTGCCATCAGTTTGTTTCCTCCCAAATGTCAGCCTGTAAACAGAAATTAAAGAAAAACCTTTGCTCTTTCCCAAACTGTATGGTGGTTTCAAGCACCACATTTTCTGCGATACTGATACATCAATCAGGATGGCAGGAGTTATCACCATAATTTGAAAGGCCTGTGGTCTGTCATGAGTGATTTTATTTTCCTACATCTATTATTGTCTTCAAGTGTTCTTACTAATCAAATACTGAAATTCTCCGTTAAGTTCACAACTAAATGGCTAGCTGACGTAATTTAACTTTTTCTTGCCACCTTGTTCCAAGTTAAACAGTCACATTTTATTTATTTTTTTTCTCCATAAACCATGCCCCTCCAGCCCTCTATTACTCCTCTCAGAATTTCATTTAGTCTGTTCAGCATTCACTCCTCAGCAATGATCATAAGCACATAGGTGTTGAGTTTTATCATGGTCATTTAAAAAGACCACTGTACCATTTCAGTGTACAGTTTATCTAAAAATGTAAATCACAGAACAGCTGGTCTCATTTCCAGTCTCTCTTTTACCCCTGTTTGCTATATTGTTCTGCAGATGCTACATGTTGTTAACCACAAGTCATTTTTCCTCCTTTAAGGGTTGTGTTTTCATGGAATACTGGCAAGACAATTCAAAAAAGAAAAAATCAAAGTAATAATATTGCCGTTTAATTATACATCTAATTGAATGAGAAATTAATTTGCAGTTTTGAAATTGACTTTGTAAACCTTGAAAAAAACAAAACAAACAAACAAAAAAAAACCCACAGCAACCCCCACCCAAAAATGAAACAAAATAATAAATCTATCTGAGCCTGACAAATTCTTTTGGTTTTCCTGGTTTACACAAAGTGTAAGGAGGAGTATATCTTTGGAAACAGAAATTCATACCTGGAGACAGAAATTCACAACAGCCTCATCAACACATGTAGTAGGTCGTTTGCTTTCTTGTCTTCTTTTGCTCGGGAATATTCTAGGGAATTAGCCTCTCCTTACCCGCAGAAAACAATGCCATTCTGATTAAGATTGGATAACAATGGTCACTTAGAATAAGCTGCTTTGTTTCAGTTGTGCTGGAAAAACCCACAGCAGGGGAGTTGGAATAGATGAGCTTTAAATTTTCCTTCCACCCAAACCACCCTATGATTCTGTGTTTAGCAGAGAAACCAAAGGCAAGAAAAGGGGGGGAGGGGGTCAAGATGACTCAGCGAGGAAAGTAGATGGATTAGGTGATAAAAGGAACTGGATGTGAGTAAACAGGTTGCTGGCTAATTCACTCTTCTGGCTACTCCTTGTGCCTGGTCAGTGCAGTCTGCCCTGTCCCGGCATTAAACTCCATTTCTAATTGTTTCCCTGAGTGAGGGAAATTCTATTCTTTGTGTACACATATGCAGGGCAGTCTGGGTGCTGGTAACTGGGGTTGGATGGTGGATCATAGAGTCCCATGTATGTGTGGTGCCAGCAACTGGTATGAGTAAAAGCGTGTGTTTACCACACCGTATCAGGCCAAGCTAGGTGGAGTGTGAAGTGCCTTGAGCGTCAGCTATGTGCATGTGTGTCTGGAAGCGAGACGGCTGAAGTAATGAACTACTAGAGGGACCAGAAGATCCAGGCTATCTGCCAGAGAGACTATGGAGGCTGGGGGTTGACAAGGAGACACATTCTATGCACGAGCCTCTGTGCAGGAAGCAACTGGAGACAAGAAGATTCAAGGGTCAGTCACTGGGTAGACTGGGTGTCTAAGATGAGTTGCTAGAGGAATCCGCAGTGTCTGTATCTGTGTGTGTTGATGTGTAAATGATGTCTGCACCAGCAGCTGGAATAGGGCTGCGGACCCTGGGGGCTTGTATGTTCTGGTGGCACCTACTGTGATGAGCAAGAATCCAGGGGTCAGCTACTGGATGGACCACATGTTTAAGTCCAACTACATGAGGGATCCACGTTGTACATACAGATTTATTTCCCATTAACAGAACTTCATCCTGATCAGAGAGAGGAACAGTATGAGGCCATTGGTGCAGTTTGTGCTGGTGCTGAGTGCTGTGTCTTCTGTCTGTGGTGATCTGTGTGGCAGCCATGTGTAGATGTGTGATTTATGTGTGTGCCAGTGAGAAACCCTCTATCTGAAATTGCCTCCTCTCAAACTATCTGTATTCAAATGTCACCAGTGAATATACATTGCTCAACAAACTAGAAGGCTATGAAAGAGGCTCACTCAAGTTGTTTCCTCTTGCAGATATGCCATCGTAAAAGAAAATCAATTGTTGTGTGAGGTCTGAAAGACATCAAGTGGGTACAGAGATTCATAGCCTACTTGTTAAACACTCATGTGAGAGACCTGCATTTTGACTCTCATTGCCATGCTATACGTTTTGCAGGAACTGGTTGTTAGGTAGCACCTGTACACTTCTACTGAAATCCTAACTGAATGAAAAATTGTTTGGGAAAAAAAAAAAGCAAACAAAACATGCAAATTTGTAGTGTTACTTTAAGGGCCTGTTTGGAGTATAACTGTATGGGCAAGTAAGTTCTCCAGTTTTGCCTGTGAAAATGGCTGACCTTGAAATTTCATCAAGGACGTACCACAGACTCAAGGAGATGGTTGCAGATCAAAAATTTACAGCATTCTGTCATGAGAGAAAAAAATAAGGAATCTTTATAATTGAAGTAAATTTCTATTGGTTCAGTTTGTTATACCAAAATTCTGTTACAGCCAAAACAGACCGTGCATATAGAACCAAGAATATATTGCTAACACAACTGATGTGTTACCACTTTAATAATCTAAATTATCCGAATATAGAAAAGCCTAATTAATAATACAGCTTAAACCGTTCTACAAAAAAAGTCCCCTACTCCAGTAACTACCCCTAATGCTAGGGTCACTGTTTCAGTGTCACTCTGGATCCACCCTGAAATCCTCCTCAAGAAGAATGGGGGCAGAAGAGGATGGAAACAAGTCATCAGCACCCTAAGTTCTTCACCAGAAGTAGCTGATGATGATGGCAGGCTCCTTTTCTCCTCAGTCCTGGGGATTCCCTTGGATTTTTTTTTATACATTTTCCCATCCCTTTCTGCTGCCTTTCCTCTAGCTCCCAGGGAAGGGGTGCAAATTGCCCCCCAGCCACCCCAGTGTCAGCCAGGGGCTGTTTGTCCATCAGGGACTGCCTGGGGCTGTCAGCCCCCTCCCCGGTGGCACTCATAGCACTGGAGCTCAGACAGGCTGGGCCATGGGCGCTTGGCCATTGGGGCACCTGGTAAACCCAGACCAGACCAGCCCCGCTCAGGGCCACAGGCAGCCCAGCCACCTCAGGGGACCTGGCACAGCTTGATGCCAGCCCCCAGCAGTGGCAAACATATTTACTAGGCGATGAACTGCACTGGGTCTGGGCTATGACTAGTTTGAGGCATAAATTCCTTTGTATACCACCTTTCAACTAGCATATATCCAAACGCATTCTGCGTGTGATATGTACTTACATTGTTTACCTGCATGTGGCTTTATTCCCTTTAAAGATTTTAAATCCTCTCAGAATGGTAAACCTATTAATAGGAAAATAAGTTAACCTTCTTCAGGGGAATAAAATCACAGGCAAAAGAATGCAAAGGTTTTCCAGTTTCTAGAAATTAGTTTATTTTGGGTATTGTGTCTTCAAATGCTCATAAATTAGCTGCCCATTGTTCTACAATGATAAATAGGGTAAGTCAGCTCATGTTATGTTAACATAAACCCAAAAAATACCAGAGACACAAATGAAGTCACACTGATTTGGTATCAGGATGAGAGCCAAAGTGCATGGACAAGATCAGTTACAAGAGTTTAGCTCAGCTACTAACAGTGAATATAAAATTTAAAGGGTCAGTAACTGTGGTTTTGTATGTGTAGAGTATCTGATATAAACTTACTCGTCATGTCAAGTTGTAACTTCATCTGGTAGTAATTGTACTGTCAAAACTCTCTAACGTAAGTATAGCTAGTGCTTTGAATTTGCAATTTTATGGAAAATGAGAAGTCTGATGTATGTAAATATAAACTCAGAAAACAATAATACAGCAAGTAAAATTCATATAAATATTATTGGTTCAATATAATTACACTGAAAATATGTTACCATAATTTTAAAATTAAAAAAAAAAAAGAGAAATCTTTGTCTGCATCAATATCCCAAATGCCTCGTACAGAGGCATTTGATCTGGCAGAAGACAAATGGACGTGAGGATTTTAGTTTTTACTGATCCAAGACAAAGATTTCTGACTGCAGGCATAGCAGTCCATTGGTAATTTCACACCATGCTGTGTTTACACATAAATTTGTAGCTTTGCCTCTTTTGACTGTTTTATGAGAATTCTTCTATGTTCTGTCTCGCAAAGATACATCAAACCAATACACTGAAAAGAGACAGACTATGCAAACTGATTCTGATATTACCTTTTATTACTATGAAGAATAGACACAAGTTGTGCAAACCCACAGAGACTCTTGAAGCTTCCACCATCAGCCAGATGGCTGCATTGCTATTACTCACTCATCTCTCCTAAAGCACACCCCATCTCAGAGGCTCTGAGATTCAATCACTATTCGGCAAGTTCTAAATGTCTTGTGGGTGCTTCGGGTTTCCGTGTAGTCTCCCCGAAATAGCTAGCTTTGAAGATGAACCAGGCACATGGCAAACCTAAGTAGTGATTTAAATGGTGAAATAGTAATAGGAAAATTATCTGAGCCATCCTAAATGGAAAGAGTACCAGAATTATTTCTTCCACTGGGCTACATTACATTCTTGTCACGTTAGATGGTGAACATACTTCTATGTCAAAGGTGTTCTTTTGTTGGTCTCCATTCAGATCTACATTAATGTATTTTGAAGAGACATGCAATATTGCTTGCGATTAGAACAAGTACTGAGGGGAAGAAAAAAAAAAAAGACAATTAAAAACATCAGTGACAACATCATACTGTGCACACTTCATAGAGAGCTGCGTTCCGGACTTCCAAATCCGTCTGGACTACATTTATTTAATCGTGAGTTTCTCTGCCTCTGAACACGCTTCTGAAGTGACTGTCAACATCTGCCTCTGCACTCAGGCCCCCTCATTACCCCCAAATAAGCGGCAGCAGACAGATCCACGCACGGGGATAACAGGAGCGCGGCAGCTTCGGCACCGAGCCCTGACACGGCAGCGCCGGCGGAATCCAAATTTAACCAAGAGCGCCACCACGTGGTGGTAAAGCACCGGGCGCCAAAGCTCACCCGTAAAAATGATTGAATGACTGAAAACACGCTTGTATTTTGAAACTGATGTCTTACTAACAGAGCAATCGAAGCTACTGTACGTGAGTTGTTAATTTTAACGGAAAAGTGATGCGAATGTCTCCACAGAAATGCGTCGTCTGTCATAAATTTTCTGTAATTACTCACCTGTCTTGAAGACTTAGTAATCCTGAACTTCCAATAAACAATATATCTTTTTTAAGGTTTCAGTACATTCCAGGGAAGGGTTCATAAAGCACTCTGAATTTTTAGGAATAATTTTATCCTTCACCAACCTGTTAGCTCTGTGCCACTTTTTTTTTCTTTTTTTTTTTTTTTCATTTAAGCAGACAGGTGATTATTAGTGATAATGCTGTTCTTAAAAGAACAGCCTCTAATTCAGTAATTTTATTTAGAAGTCTCCCTGTTCTAGTCACAAAATATTTGCTGGTGCTGATTCAAATTCCTTTTTTAGCATACTAAATAGACAACCGTAAGTAAATGTTAACTATATATCTATGACAATATAATTTCTTTTCAAATAATAGAGAAATCTATTATATTTTACACAAACTACAGTCCACATAGGTAGACTGGAAATGTTCTGTCCCATGTTTTCATATGGGATGTATGGCAGCAACAGCAACATCTCTCAAGAGAAGGTCGGATTGAAACAGTCAGCTTAGAGAAGTGACAATAAGATGGCTAGAATAAAGGCAACTGAGAGTTTTAAATAATCCAAAGTCCCTTTATGATCAATCGAGTGCTACTGGATGAAGAATTTGAGAAAGAAGTAAGCTAACATCTGTGCCAATGTACTTAGGCCACGCTGAATCTGACGGCACATTGAACGATGACACCCATGTGACCATATTTCAGTGACAAATTATGACTTTTATTCAGTGACCTAATTTCCATACATCACCTCCATCTAAATCGTGAGGATAAATTTTGCATCACATAATCCACAGCTACACCACACCAAAATCTGTCAGGCCAGCTTGGGTCACAGCTGCATGGTAGAAGATGCTGAGATATTCTTCCGTGAAGTTTCACCTGTCACTTTTCCTGATGTGCAGGACCAAGAACTACTTTCTTGGTTTACTGTCTCCAGTCCAAGGCAGCATTTGCCTCTAACATGCTACTGCTATTTAGATAACGCCCACAGTTTGCCAGCAAGCAGCAAGAGCAGGTTCCTCTGCAACGGAAGGGGAGTGATATGGACTGAAGGCAAGAGCATCAGTCTAACAGGACCTAACAGGGGAAGGAAGGGCTTCCTTTGTTCAGTCTTTTTGTAGTGCTCTCTTTCAAGGTTACCAGTTGTGCTACGTCTAAGTTGGCCTGACCTCAGGCAGCCAAAGCTCCAGGAGGTGGGATGTGGTCAGGGCCCATGTACAGTTATCCACACTATGAGCATCATTGTAATGTTGGCATTGAATGGCATCCATTCAGAATTATGACACAGCCACCTTATGCAGTAAAAGTATTTAAGCAAAGAACTTCGATGTGTTAAAATATCCAATATTTCTATTTATTTCCTTTCTTAAATGCATTAAATTAGAAAATAAGCCAGTTAATAAATTATATTATGTCAGTTGTAGCACTGTAATTTGTGAGCTGCGTGGTATATCACTTTGTGAACATTCAGCAAAAAAAGGTCCACATTGCATGACTAGATGGAAAACATAGTAAACAAAATCCTTTCCTAATATGACACAATCAATTACAGTTCAGAAAGGGCAGTGTTTAGGTAAGTGAGAGATGCATACAGCCCAGTACTCCAGTGCCCTGACTTGAAGTGGGGAATGCATAAGTACATACAGTACAAGCAAACTATTGTCCAGTTAAAAGAAATGGTAGAATCATGTGCATTACTTTCATGAAGTCTATGGTAAGCATTCCTAAAACAGAAATATCCACAAAGCACAACAGGGGGCTAAATAAAATTGTTGTGCATAAGCAAAAAAAAGCAGAAGTCTCCTCACACAATTGATTCTTTCTTTACCATAAATCTGGAATTATTCCAAATCATGGGATTATTTTTTTCTGGTCATGGAGCTAGTTATGGGAGACTCATCTATTTTTTTCAGAGCATAATTGGCTTGTACTGTTAAAAATTGATCTTAATTTAAAAAATTAAACCAGTATATTCTATAAAATTAATAGAGAAAAAAACCAACCCAACTGGAGGGTTTTTTTAACATAACTTTTGAGGAGATTAAAAGGTGAAGGAAGACTTTCAGTCTACTTCCAAAATAGACATAAAAAAAAAAAAATTCTCCGGTGTTGACACTTCAGTGTATCCTTCAGAAAAGATAGACTTCTGTGAGAGACTGCATTTGGTCAGGTATCTCAGAGCCTACTCTTACCAGTTCTCTAAAACTTGCATAGTGGCTATTCTATTCTTTTGGGAAAAGATTCATAGCAGAGACAATCTAATGGTTGTAGGGGATCCAATTTACTTCATTTTCACAAGACAGCTCACTCCAAATCCAAAAAGAAACCTGAACAAAATGGTACTGACAGAAAACTGTTATGCTTCTGCTTCCTGAAATGGAAAATGGCACCTTATACTAGAAGGCTAGATTCCATTTGCAGCATTCAAGAAAAGCTAGATTGATCCCAAATTAACAGTAAACTGAATACATAGCTATAGAGAAATGTCTTCCGTATAGGATCTTTTATTTCTTTAAATAACAAAGCAGAGGTCACATTTTTAGTTCACAGCTAGTCAATGAACAAAATACATAGTAGTCATGGTGAGAAGAATGAGAAACATTTTTCCTCTGACCAAAAAAGTTACTGTTCATCATCTTTTCTTCTCAATGCCGTGATAGCTTTACTATTGACAGGACTTTCATCTAAATAGTGAGATTTTTGATTTCTAAGAGACAATCTGTTGGCTTATGTGTACTACGTTTTCCAGAATCAAAACTATGCTCCAAATTATTCACAATAATTAAGGTTTTGTGCACTGTATCGTCCTGTTGGAATTTCCCCTGAACTTGCAAACTTCTGATTAAGCTAAAGTTATGATGAAAAAGGCCATGAAAATATCGTCAGATCAGCCTTTACAAAATGACCCTGGAGTTTGACAACATGTCACTATTATGTCAGTCTGCATAGTCTGTAACTACAGAATGCAAGCAAGTGGTCATATCAGGATCCACCCACTATTGGAAAAATCTTCTGTGGCAGGTAATTGTTAACTTATTTGAATTTAAAATAAAATTCAAGAATGTGACTGGTGTTTTCATGGCATAGTCCTAAGCTTTAGTCATGAGTATATCCACTCACTAGGAAAAAGAGCTAATACTTATTCCATTCTTTTGCACATCTCACTCTGATCCAACCTGCTTTGCTTTCCAGAAATATCTCCTTCTATAATATCTGTCCTAAGGTTTTTTCCCATATACATGTAAGCTGTTTCAGGGCGGTATCTGATTCCTCTTAATATCTTTAAGTGTCTTCCTATGACAGCTCAAGTTAAAATAACCCTGCTAATGGCTGTTATTGGCAAAAGAGGTTTCTCTTTTTTGTATGCCTACTACTATCCCTTGAGTCATTTAGTGTTAAAGTCTCAAAATCTGTCTTTGGTATTTGTGTAGAAGGATGAGCTAATTACACATACTTTACAGTCCTTAAGAGTCTGTAGCCTTATACTTTCCAATTTCAAAGACACTGTATATACTAGCGTACAGAGAGGGGGAAAGCAAGCACAGTATGTGCTGTCAATCCTGGAATATGTGATTTTAAAATGATGGATTTAGAGACTCACTTCCTACTCAGCATAGCACTACTACATTCCCAGAGTTGCTGACTCAACCTGGAAGTTAATCACTGTAGGTAGCCTGCGATAAAGAACATCTGAGTATCTCTAATTATCTTTTTTTTTTAACAATGACAACAAATTACCTTATAAAAAATTAATCAACATGCACATTAAATATCCTCTGATGCATTTTAAATACTCTCTGATGCATTTTTGAAATCCATGCATCCTTTCCTTTCAGTTTAGAGTGTTGCTGTCACAATCATGATTACCTGTCTCTCTGACATAGTTAACATATTTGCTCTAATAAGTGGACTTTTTCTTACAAATATTTTATATCCAATGTCATAAATAATCACATTTCAATAAACTAAAAAGAAATATAATCCTGTAAAGCAATTATTAGTGCATCACACAATTTTAACAGAACAGCATAATAGACCTGACCCTGACTGATTATATATTGCAATTGTGTTAAATAGGGCTAAATGCAATCTGCAATATTTTAAGAAAATCAACAGTTAAGCATCTTTACTAAAATCTGAGAGTTCCATGGAAAGCTGAGTGAATACCAAAAGGACAAATATGTACATGCACATTCTCTTAAGCTACTAAGACACAGAGTATTAAAAACATTACCAACTATTCAAAAAGAAAAGATTTGTAGGAGCAGACATCCAAAGCTCAGATATAAATAAAATTAACTATTGAAATTACATTTTGTTCTCAGTTATATCTTTTTGAGTGCACAAATTATTCAAATTCCAGGATTTCCTGACATCTGTTTTTCATTCAGTTTTAAATTTTGTAAACAGGATAATATTTGTGTTATACCAAGATACCTCCTGAACTTTGCCTGAAGTTTCCATATAGAGTTTGAAAGTTCCTAAAATCACTATTTTCCAGCAGAAACAGTGTGTAGTGAAGATTTGTTTTTACTCTCTTTATTTCTATTCATATTAATTAATAATTTTCTTTAATAAGTCCATTCCTTTATTTTATGCTCAGGTGAAGATAGATTTCTAGATTCAACATTGTTTGGGGAGTGGTCTTTAAGGAAAAAAATGCCAATTGATCCACTTTTGGCAGGCAGAGTCAATTTGGAGTCTTGACACAGCTTAATCTGAAATACATGGATCTATGACTTCTTAAGAAGTGTGCACAAATAGCACCTACTTACTCAAAATGCATTGAATTTGTGACTTCTCAGTCATGAAAAAGATAAAAAGAGATAATTAAACCATTGAACATCAAGAAAATAAAGGTTTGTTATCTATGAAAACAGCAGTGATGAAATAAATGGGAATAAACAGGTGCTGCAGATCACAGTTTCATCCACTTTCACATTTTAATCCATCTCATATTTAAAAAGCAAACATCATCAATGTCAGTAAAACACCACCCCCCCCCCCAAAAAAAAGAAAAAAAAAAATTGTGATCTCTTAGCTTGAGAGGCTGCACCATTACATGCTTAGATGTGAATTGGTCAGTTATTTATTCAAAGGCTGATAACAATGCAAAACACCAATCATCCATTTTATAAATCCAGATGGGACAATTATACAAAAATGCTTGGGAAATGCTATGATTAAAGGTTGAGCTAGTACATTAAAGGAATCCATATGGGCTTCAGCTCAAACAGGCAATGTGGAATGATCCTTATGGGTCCATATACAAGCAACTGGAGTGACCCATGTATCAATTTAAAGATTATTTACAAACTAAGAGTGAAATTCACCTTAGTTTTATATATAATTAAAAAGTGAATTTTCACTCCTAGTAGCATGATTATGTATTAGAAATTACTATGCTATAAAACTGTATATTTGCTTGTATATATATAAACCTATTTAATTTCCAAATTAGAGATGAGATCTCTACTAGTCTTTAACTTCCTCTAAAATAGTATGGATATATCTTTATTTAAAAAAAAAAATAAAAAAAAAATGAACCAAAACAAAAAAACCTCTTCCTTGCCTTTACATCAGAAGTCATAACGTACTCCAGGAATTAAACTGTGAAGCTAAGACTCAAAGGGATTAATGTCAATGAGCAACTAGGAAAAAACAGAAGATGAGTAAATCCAATGAAAGAAATAAAACAATTTGTGCCAAAAATTAATATTACAGCAGACAATACTAATGAAATCATCCGAAGTGTAAAGAAGCACCATAGAAAACGCATACAGAACAGATGGACTGTGTAAGCAAATACATGGCTTCTGAGAACTCTTGTAAAAAGTATGCGGCGGTGCTACAATATGCCACTAAGATTGTTGAAGGCTGCAGAGGATTATATAAAATACCAGACATTTTTAGAAAAAGGATTGGCAAAATATCATCACCATCAAAGTACTGGAAAAATGTTACCATATTTGCAGCTCATAGTTGTCACAGGGGAATTCAGAGGCCGAGAGTCTCAAGAACAGAACTACACCACTCAGTGACACAAAATTTCAAAATCTTTAAGTAAGGTACACACAGCAGGGAGACTGCAGTTTCTGTTGCAAGGTTTCTACCCTGTGATACTCTCACATGGTGTGCAGAACCCAAACAGGCCCCCCAGGCAAAGTGTGAGCCAGGCCAAAAGGACATTCATTTCCAACGCTTTGGCATGTGTCGATCTGGGCTTACAGTGAAGCGCCTGTATGTCACAGTTTCACCATGAGCTCAGACTCCTACACCAAACCTCTAGATAAGCACGTACACCCCAAGAGGCTATTGTATTCAGTATTACCTTCCTTCTAACTGAGTAGGTTGGCATAAGACACCAATGACCTCATTGGTCACATGAACCCAGGCCAATCTCCTTCAGTTGCTACGTATCTAAAGCCAACCGATGATTTTTAACTGGGCTACTAACACCACATAGACTTTCTTAACCTCTTCTCCCTAACTTTATTGCAAGGATGAAAACCATTAATGGTTCATCTGTGCTGCATGAGGTGTGCTCCATTAGCAGTTATGCAGGCAGGCATCAGGCTTCACACTCAGAAGTGCTTTAACAGGCAACACTTGCAGGAAGCCAGCAGGAGCATCTCTGAGCCAAAAGACCTGCAGGGCTGTTTCAGGCCGGGGGAAGGATGTGGGGACACTCTGGAAAGCCCTGGCCAAGCCCAGCCCAGCCCATTCATTCAGCTTATTTCCAGGCTGTGAATTCAGGGGCAGCAGTGGGCTTAAGGTGTGAGACCAATGCAAGTGCAGGCAGTCCCTTGGGCAGTGCTGCTGGCCATTTTGCTTCTCTCTGCTCCCTGCTCCCCATGGCGAGGACATGAACAGCAACCTCCCAGGACAGGAGGGTCCCCATTGCTGCCAACAGTGGTGGTGTTCTGCCATGGTAGAGTTGCCCTCCAGAAAGCAACGAGGGACTTTGCTGGGCTCTACAGGGGCCCATGCGGGGCCCTAATAACCCTCCAGGATGCCCGGACCTTATATGGGCTTTGCTGCGACACACTGGAGATCCCTGCTGCCTTCCAGAGGTTCCCTCATTGTAAAAAAACCTGTAAGTCTAAACCAAATCCCTGTTAAGTACTAATTCACTTCTGCAGATATACTGGAGGGTCACATATGCTATGTTTATTATAATCCTTTGTTTCAATGCGGTTTAGCCCCCAACTCCCACATTTAGATCCTCTTCATCTTCCTCCAAAATAGCATTATCATGAGCATTTAGCAAGACAACCCATCACCCTAAATGTAGGGAGTATTTACATAAACGACACAATGGGATGGTTCGTTCTGCTTTTTATTATTCCTTTGACACAACAATATCGGAAACAATGTTTATCCACATATCAGTTTTTAAGGACACTTACAGAATCCTCAAAATAGTACATATTTTACAAATTTTTTAGTGTAAAACTTTATGCTCTATGTCAGAAATAGCATAGTTTTTTGTATATTGTATCAATGGAAGGATCGTGTCAAATACTTATATAGCAAGAAGCAGTTATGCAAACTAGTTAACTAGAAAAAGTGAAAAGCCATCTTTATATGTTTTTCTGTAGGTCTTGACTTCATAAACAGAGACTATAGTATGCATATTTCAAATTACCAGTGCATGGAAAGACCTATGTATGTAAGAGGAGAGTGAATCAGGCTTTCTAATTAAGCAATATTTTGGGGGACAGCAAAGGGACTGCACAAAATCTGGTCCGGCAAGAGAACTGCATTGACTTAAAATCAATGGGGAATTGTACTTTTAAACATATTTCTAAAAATAGATCTAATGGTAAATTTTATGTGAACCTTTGATGAAATCTGTAAAGGTATAATATTTGTGATATTATTATTATTATTGTTGTTGTTGTTGTTGTTGTTATGCTTACCTAGTTTTGTTTATTATTAGCTGAAGTTCTTAACAAATAAAGGTAAAATAATACTGTTTTATATAAACAGATACTAAGCAATTTGAATAATTTCTGTAAGATAATTTTTTATATTATTATGTAAACAATTTATTAGATACAAAGGGAATTATATACCAGTTCTTTGTAAAGGAGCTGAAAACAAAACACAGAAATAGCAGTATAACCCATAAGTGTTAAAACTCCCTTTTTTCTTTATTTAATCTTGGTCTTTGTTTCATGTGTTTATGCCATGGTGAAAAAAAAGAAGAAAATATAAGACAGCATGGTCTCTGTCTCAAAAACAAAACAAAATCAAACTATTAAAATTTCAGATTTTAAACTGCCTGATATAAAATTTATGGGTTTGAACTTGAAATCCTGACAAACAAATATTTCAATACAAGAAAACAGGCATTTAGATTTAGATCCAGACTTTTGTTTTGACCCTCTGAAGACATATATGGGCTGTCAAAAATACTGATCTGTAACTGAGTTAAGTTTCTGAACCATTTCCCCTTCATTTACTTCAATGATCTTTCAATTCAGGCTTCTGATTAATATCTGCCACTCAAATACTAAAAGTACCAGTAAGTTTAAGACTTTTTGTCTTTGGTCACCTTGAGTACTCATAATTGCTTTGAAGTATTATATGGGCATTTATGTTACTTTAAGTGCACTAAAAAGACTGTCGTAAGTTTCAAAGTCCATATATAAAAAAGATCCTTAAATATCCCCATAACTGTGACAGTGTGATGGTGGTTAGTACACAGGGCTCACCTGTTTCGTCACCCTAGGAATGAATGTTTTAATCTCTCTGTTATAAGCCATTGCAATTATTAATGTACAGTGCTAATAGGTGTGACCAATTAACTCTAAAAGTAGAAGCCAGCATAAGAGTCGAGGAAGTCTTAAAAAGAAAAAAAAAAAGAGAGTAACAATAATAATGAAAAAGTATGTATTTCATTTAAGTTTAATCTGTGTGGTATTATTGTTCTTAAAAGTGATAAAATCAACAAATAGAAACTGTACACTCCTATCTCAAGTATCCAATTGTGTGTGCCGAACCATTTGTTCAGTCCAAAGCTGAATCATGTGTCAGTTCTCAGTATTAATTGTGCAAAATATTTTTGTAATCATTACGCTTTATAACAACTTCTTTCTTTCCCAGTAACAGTGCTTAAAACATAAAATAGAGATTACATTTTCAGTGAATCCTGGTACAACTGGTACTGGTACAACTGAACATAATCACACGACAAATAAATTACTCCTGAAATCAGATCCTAGTTTGTTCTCTTACTAGTGTGTTTACCAGTGCAAAAGACAAAAATAAAACCAGAATTTGTAAATGATAAATGTTTGCTTTTGTCATTGAATTAACAGAATAGGAGCTTGAATGTATGGATTAGATAGCCCTGTTTAAAGCCTATATAACAGTCTTTAAGAAAAGACATTTATGTGACTGCACTATGCCTTTCTATCTTGTCCTTTTGACCTCTCTGTTTATTGGCCAGTTTCAACTTTAAAAGACAAATATGAACTCTCAAAATTTTGTGAAAGTCAACACCAGAATAGCAAAAAGAAATCTAAGCTTACTCTTGCTGAGGAAAGTTTAAGTAGGTCAGATTCTTCTGGTAAGTATTCTGGTAGCAAGAATGACTTAAGCAACACCTGTGTAAACTTGTTACTGAAATACCAGCCATGCTTGTGAGGGTGTTCTGGGGAGGAGGGATTTGGTGGGTAGAAGGAGCAGGGTCTGGGTAATATCCCAGGTTCTCAATAAATCTCTGTATGTGACCTATTTAATTCTTGATAAGTGTGTGTGGGAAGTTAAAAGGGGTGGGGTTTTTTTCATATCTAACTTTATGCTGTTTTGTTTTATTTTTATTATATGTAGTATACCTGTTGAATAGCGATAAATTGTGTTGTGCTTGGGAGTGAAAAAAAAGAAGTGTGTTTAAATAAGAAGTTTATAACTGCCTTTCAAGGGGAAAATTTATGTAGTTTTCTCCTAGCTTTGTTTAACAAAACACAAAAATACAAAACAACAACAAAAGATTTTTTTCATTAACAACAAGTATGCTTAACAGTTAAGGTGTTCTTCAAAACTTTCATTTAGTGTAATCTTTATCTTTCATTAAAGATGTAATGAAAACATAGATTTGGAGTTAAAAGCAAAGGATCTTTTTAGAGTATGTATATTTTTCTTGCTTACATTAGCTGTATTTCTGCATTATAAAGACATACTACTCTGAAGTCAAATTTGCAGCCTCAGGACCAGGTGATAGATCTGTTACTAAACCTAGAAATGTATTGAAACAGGCATTGCTACCATCTTCCCCCCCCCCCTTTTTTTTTTCCTTACCTTTCTCATCTAATCCTATGAATTCTTAATTACTTCTTTAACTCTGTTTCTACGAATAACTCAAAATGTACGATTAAAGTGAATCAAAACTGGTGATGTAACTAACAGTCATTAAGACTTTGAGTCAGCAAGTATGTTTGCTTTACAAATATGAATAATCCTTCTGACTTCACTGAGACAGTTAGCATGATTGCCCTGCTTCTTTGGGATGTAAAACCTAATTCCAAGTAAGAATTTTTATTAGGAGTGTTTCTATCTATTTAAATCTAATGAACTGCCTTGAATATTTATTCCACAATAAGCTTGATTGGAGAGAAGGATTTCTTCCTTGCGCACAAATTTCCTCCCCCCCCGCCCCAAAAAATGTATAACTTGACAAACTAAGCACTTCAGCAAAGTTAATGATCTTTGTTTGAATTCCATAGGAAAGGAAGGAAATTATACCCAGCATTTTAGGTGGGGTTTTTTATCTACTAAGGGACATAATAAAATAAGAAACAAAATGCTCTATCTGTAACTGTAGTAAGAGAAAATACTTCCATTGTTTCAGTGAAAAAATGCATCCTGAAGATACTATGTATTATGTGAGTTCACAGACATGGTGAGATAGGGAATTTCAGTTAGAAAATTAGTGGGTGCCCCTGGCATATAGGTGACAGAAAATAGGTTATTTGGTGTATTTCAGGTGGAATTTATGTGTCTGAAATGAAATCCAAGATATGATACCTTTCACTATTATCCTTCCCTAATATTTGATTTTAATATTGTCATTCTTCAGTTCCCTAGCTTTAAACAGGAACATTAAAAGTTTATGTGCATTTAGCAGCGTTCTTGTGTATAATATACTAAATATGCTCAAGTAATCAGATACCTTAGAATAAAAGGTAGAATATAAGTACCTTAGAAACGGTCCTTACTGTAGTGGCTGCACTAAACACTAAATGATTTCAAGTAAGAAGTTCAGAATAAAAATCCAAAAGCACATGTCTGCCAGCAGCACAAAACAATACTTAACAAGGTAGTGTAAGATCTTCAGAAAGAAGTAGAAATCTATGTCAAGTATTTCAAATTCAGAACTATCAATACAGCATAACACGCAGTGAAGTTACAAGAAAGATGAGCTGAGATTTACTCAGGAAAATGCATTTTGTTTGACTAATGAATGGAGAGACACACCACTGTTTAATTAAAAAAAAAAAAGTAGAATGTTATCTGCTTGATTCATATAATAGCTAACAGACAGTGGAATACATACCTTTCTTCCACTTTCTTGACTTATTTTAAAGCCTATCTCAGGCAAACTATTGAGCTGGAAAATTCAGCCTGTAGGTGCAATCTGCAGGTATATTCAGGAAACACCTTCTCCAACATCGCTGTCACAATTAGCAGTAAATGGCAACCTTTTGGCAGTCAGTTTTAGCATAGTGTGAGGAAGCTTTCCCTGGTGCTGTCTATGTATGTCTTGATTTGTAAGATAAATATACTCCATCCATATCTTGAGTTGCTAATTTTGCACTTTTAACCTGTATTATGCTAATGTAAAATCCAGCTTTTCTACTTGTTATTGTTCTTTCTGAACAGATATCTCCTATGTAGAATTGCCTGGGAGACAGATACTACATCCTTTTATAATGCATTCTTTTGATTAAAAACATGAGTAATTTTGCTCTATATGGAGAGAATATGTGAATATGGATCATTCTTGAACACTCTTGCTGTATACTCTTGATGAAATAAAAAAAAAACCAACACCACCACCACAAACAAAAAGCCCCACCTACATAGCTTAGCATTATACATTTTTTTTAGCAAAATCTATCCTCGAGGCCAATTTCACTTCAAAAGAAAGCTACCGCAGACTTAAGATGTGGCAGTAAGCTGCACCATCATAGCACTTGCTCAAAATGCTCTGTCTCCCAACAAAATTGATTTGTTTGGATAGATTATTTATTTCATGCAAGCTCCAGAGGCTTTGCAAGCCACCTTACGTTATGTATGGTAGACTCGTACCAAGGCTGGCTCTACAAAGGACATAGCTGAAATCTGGTGGCATTGAAAACATCATAATTGGTATTCAACTTCTGACTCTCTCTCTCCAAAGATTCAGGAGGTGCCTAATTTCTCCCAGCCTGCTGAAAATAAATCAACTAAATCCTCGTTCTGCCAAAGTCCCACTTCCTTAGTGGAATTTTCTTACAGAAACTGATATGGTAGATACTCTCAAATTACATCTACCTATAGGGCTTAACTCAAATGGCAGTCAAGGGCCTTTAATAAGCAGCTAAGAGTAATTAGGTGGTTCTTGTATCTGTTGAACACTGGTGATTAATGCCTAGACCTGGAGGCATTTTTTTCTGGAGGAAATTTCTTTTGGGGATGTACTATCTATTGGATTTACAACAACTATTTTAGCTGAGGCCTCTAATGCCAAAGGACAGTTTTCCATTGTTTAAGACAATAATGAATTCCAAGTTGGTGCTCTTGCTTCACAATTTAACTGCTAATAGGAGTTAGTGTGTGTATTTTCAAAATGGTCTGTCAAGGCTGACTATCCCAATTTACGTGAACATTGAAGTGGAAGTTGGATACCTAACTTTCACTGATTTCAGTGACAGTTAAATCAAGCTGTTAACAATCAAATTACTAAAGTAGCTGGGGAAAAAATAATGTGAATGGAAGTCTTTTGTTGCTTACTATTTCTGGTTCTGTTATATAACCCTGTGTATTCACTTGATATCACTAAATCCTTACTTGATTTTGGTGTACAGTGAAAGAAAACCCTGTGTTCATGCCCAAATTTTGTACCTCATTCTCAAATCTTAGCCTGTTCCATGAAGAACCTCACTACTAGGCACCTATCTTCACGCACAGACTGATTCTGCAGTTTTCAGTCTCAGAGGTTTTCAGGACCTGACTGGATAAAGCCCTGAGGAAACCACCCTGACTTAGATCACCTTACTCCTTTCTAACTCAAACTTTTTTGGTTTTATATAAGTCCCTGTCTGGAATTGATGGATTTTGAGGCTGGGATAGGCCTGAGCCTCCAGATTCTTTGCAAAACCTGATTAGGACATGGCTTCCTTAGATACATATATGTAATTTCTTCGGATATTTTTCTTAAACTATGTTTTGTAAGGTCTTTCACATACTGGTATGCGGTGGGTTGACATTGGCTCAATGGCAGGCGCCTACCAAGCCACTCTGTCACTCCCATTGTCAGCAGGACAGAGGGGGAGAAAATAAGATTAAAAAAACCCCCATGGGTCAACATAAAGGCAGTTTAATACAGAAGAAGCAAAGGCTACACAGAGAAGCAAAGGAAAACAAAAGATTTATTCTCTACTTTCTATCAGCAGGAGATGTCCAGCTGGGAGTAGGACCTCAGCACATGAAGCAGCTGCTCCAGAAGACAAACGTAATAATGAATGCGCCCCACCTCCTTTCTCTTCGCTTTTATTGCTGAGCAGACTTCATATGGTATGGGATATCCCTTTGGTCAGCTTGGGTCAGCTGTCCTGGCTGTCCCCTCCCAAGATCTTGCCCATCCCCAGCCTACTGGTCTTCGGGGGCTGATGAGGAAGTATGTTGGAGAGAAACAGCCTTGATGCTGTGCCAGCACTGCTCAACTGTAGCCAAAACATTGGTGTGTTACCAACACCTTTCTAGCTACAAAGCCCAGCAATATGAGGGCTGCTATAGCGAAAATTAACTCCATCCCACTCACAGCCAGTACAGTCTCCATCCCTTATTCCATACCATTAGCATCCTACTCAGATCCGACACAATTTAATACATATGTATATACACCTTCTAACCATTCCATTGTATTTCATTCTCATTACTGACATCCCTTCTTACTTACTACTTAAACTACATATTTAAACCATCTTTATACCCAACATGCAGATTTATAAATTCTCATTAACTACTATTCCCTGTCCCTTAGCAGATAGATATTGTTCTCCCATTCCATGGGCTTCCCCCACTCCTCCAGATGTTTATGAGTACAGGCTATGACTTCAGCCCCATCTGTTAAGACAAGTGCTCAGGACAGCAGAAACAGTATGTTTGATTGTTGTGCACCAGCACTGGCTTGGTTTGGGTCATTGTTGCACTCACCCAGTTTCTTGCAAAACTCACTCTTCATCTGTTTAGGTCATTCCTTCTATATTACATCCTACAACTCACATTGTAAATTATTTTTCCCCAAGGTTACATCTCCTTGAGGCACACATTGGGTCTCCCTATCCTTCCTCATGACCCACCAATTACACCAGATTCTTAATCCAAGACAGTCTTGGGAATGGGTTTGCCTTTTCCCAAGGGAGGAGCAATCCACATCGCCTTCCGCAGCCACTTCCATATGTGCACCATGGGGACCTTATCTCCTCCCACAGTACAAAAGGATTTTGTTTGGGCAGGACCAGGACAGTTAGCAGATCCTCCTAGTGTCAGCTACCCAAGTGGCTTCTGCTAAATTTGTGTTTCAGTGCTTCCATACCTCATTGCCCAATGCTCTTAATATAGTTTTTAACAGTCTATTATCTCTCTGTCTTTCCAGAGCCTTGTGGGTGATAGCAGATGTGCTACACCCACTCAATGCTGTGTTTCTTGGCCCAGGAGTTTATGATACTATTATGGAAATTAGTTCCATTGTCTGATTCAATGCTTCCTGGGGTACCATGTAACCACAAAATTTGCCTTTCAGGGCCTAAAATGATACTTGGTCAGTGGCATGGTTTACAGCCTGTGTTTCCAGCCAACCAGTAGTTGCTTCTACCACTGTGACTATGTAGCTCTTGTCCTGGTGTGTTCATGGCAGTGGTCCAATATAGCCACTTCGCCAGGCCTTACCATATCAAAAAACTAGCCGCCACCCTCTGTTCCAGGTTGACTTCACTCATGTGGCTTGCTTGATTGCAGCATATGTTTCACTTTCATGAGTGTCCTGTGTGATGGCCTACAGGGTCAGGTCCACTCCTTGATCATGAGCCCATCTGTATGTTGCATCCCCTCTACATATCATCCAAACAGTGCTACGTGGTTAATGCCCCATGGGAGTGGCTACAGCAGTAGAAAAAGACCAATAGACAGTGCAGGGCTAAATCCATCATGTAGATGTTTGCATATCCAAAAGCTGCTCCACTGAAGAGCATCGAAGCAATGAACAGGTACACAAGACTCAAAATTCACATAACTCACGTGGACCTGGACTGGGAGCATAAGGGGGAGCTATTTGTAGCTCGATGGGCCCACAAAATATCAGGACATCCAAGAGTGATGTTTTGTACCCAGGCAGCTATGTCCTGCCACAATGCAGCAGCCCAGCTGGGTTTACCCCTGTGCTGCCAACTGGTGGCTTTCCACTGCTGTAGCCACACCAATAGGGCATTAGCCACCATCCAGGAGTCAGTATAGAGACAGAGTTCTTGCCACTTTTCTTATTCACTAATTTCAAGGGCTAGTTGGACAGCTTTCACTTCTGCAAACTGATTTGACCCAGCTTCTCCTTCAGTAGCTTAAATGACTTGAAAAACTTCTCCTTGTTTTTTTTCCTTCCCAAACACTTAATATCCCTCCCTTGCCCAAGATATGATGAGCTTCATTGATAACGTCATAGAGGCCAGTTTCCTGGAACCACGCCCATAAGAAAGGTGGGAGCAGGGGTGTTGTGTAAGTTTACTACTGTCTTTTTTGTGAAAATAATGAAGTCATGCAATGTCCCAGGGAGACTCCAAAAACATGATAGTGTCAGAACAGTTTATGTTAATAAACTGAAGGTTTCAATTTTTTATAAAGTTTAAGAGTACACATTCTTTCAAAACATGTAGGGTTTTTTCCATTTCTTTGTGAAGCAAAGACCTCAGCTCTTCACAACTTTGAGGTGGATATTACGCGATCAAAGCTCTTCAGAGGCAACCAAAAGGTTTTTCAGCTCAGAAAAGCCATGATTTGTTTAAAAATAAATAAATAAATAATCTTTGAATAAAGAAAACTTAAAGTACAAACCACAAACATTTTACTTTCCAAACTTACTTTCATCCAAATTGTAGAGTTTGAATTACAACAGTCCTGACTCATAGTCTCCTCTGGTCATAGGAAGCTCCTTCTTCACCTATGAAGTCTAACAGTCTGTAGTCTGCTCTTTACTTCAGCCTCACAGCTCTCTACAGTCTTTGAAATCCTTTGTTTAGGCAGGCTCTGCTGTTTCCCAGGGCAAGAATGATCTCTCTTTTCCTGGAAGAGGTGTCTACTTGATCCAGTCAACCGAAGAAAAGTAAGACAACTGGGAATTACAGTGGATAAAATAAATGCTGATCCTCGGTATATAAAATGGATCTGAAAAACCATGCCCAGTAGAAATACAATATTAATACCATATTCAAGCACAATAGTTCAAGAAAATCCTGAAAAATTAGTAAACTATACTGGCATTATTTCTATTTCTTTGGACCTTTGGTGTAGTCTAGTAGATATATCAGTTAAAATATGTAAACTCTTTGTGTAGTATGTTCCAACTAATTTTTTTTTTCTTTTTATCTTCAGTAAATTTATTTAAGGCCTAATTTGTATCTAGGACATCTATACAGTTTATGAATGATTTAACAATCAGTTTACAAAAATGAACCTTCAGTTTAACTGACTCAATATTTTTATTTACACAGCTTTTTTTTTTTTTTTACTTTATTAGTCCACTTAAGAAGGTTATGTAAAGCAGAACAAAGAATAGGGAACTGACATATGGTAGGAGGTTTCTGATCCTCACACCAGAATACAGAATGGCAATATAAATCTAACAAAAAATATGTGAACTATTAATAAGTCTTACATAATTTATTACCTAGTGGTGATCCTGGCAGTCATTGTTGATCATGGAAAATCAATGATCTTACTGGATTATATAAGATGGAGCTTTGGTTAATACAGTGAAACTAATTCAGGAGAAATATTGTTTGCACTTATCTTGCTTCTGTTGAGTAAACTGGAAATTGTACAGCATTTTTGGATGAATCCTGTGTTCTGAGAAAAAGGCGGAGAGAACAGTTGACACTACAATGAAACAGGTATACAGAAAGGAAGCATAGGAGAATAAAAAGTCTTCAAAACTGGAAGATAAAGTATGGTGGATTAAAGTTTTGTTACTGGATTACTGGTGGCAGTAACAAAAATTGAATGTAGTGAATTCATCTGAATGGAGTGAATACATGCTCTATTGCACATGTAGTATTAGTTAATTATGCTTATCATATGTTTAATTGTGATTTACCTTGCCCGCCTGCCAGATGCCCATCCAGTCACTCTCTCACTCCCCCTCCTCAGGATGACAACAGGAGAAAATAAGATGGAAAATTTCACGGGTTAAGATAAAGACAGGGAGATCACTTACTAATTATCATAATGGGCAAAACAGACTAAACTTGAGGGAAGTTAGTTTCATTTATTGTCAATTAAAACATATTTGGATGTTGAGAAACAAAGACAAAAGCTAGAACACCTTTCTCAATCCTCTTTTTTTTCAGGCTCAAGTTCACTCCTTCATCCCCAACTCCTCCACCTCCTCCCCTCCTCAAGCAACACAGGGAGACAGAGAATGGGGAGTTGTGATCAGTCCATAACAGCTCCTCTCTGCTGCTCCTTCCTCTGCACACTCTTCCCCTGCTCCACCACGTGTCCTTCCTATGGGCTGCAGTCCCTCAGGGTAAATGCACTCCAATGTGGGCTCCTCACAAACTGTGGTTCCTTCAGGAAACACCCACCTGCCCCACCCTGCTCTCTGCCTGGGTTGCCAGGCAATATCTCCTCCAGGGGCTGTAGGGGAATCTCTGCTCCTGCTCAAGCACCTGGAGTACCTCCTCCCTCACCTTCTTCTCTCATCTTGGTGTCAGCAGAGCTGTTTCACACATTTTCCCCAACCTCTTTCTGTCCAGAATGGCTGATGGGTTCAGCTTTGGCCAATGGTGGGTCTGTTGGAGCTGGCTGGAACTCACTATGTTCAGCATGGGGCAGGGTCCGGCCTCTTCTCACAGGGACCACTCCTGCAGACCCCTGCTGCCAACACCTTGCCACGTAAACCAAATACGAACTGTAATGACCAAATAAGAAGAACATGGGGGGAAGTGGCATCACCTTAATTGTGAATCTGCAAAGTTAGGTCATCAGGCCTTTCCTAATCTAAGTGTTATTCCACTACTGCTGATTGCCAAAGGCCCAAGCGCATGCCAACCTATCAGATCTCTCACACTAGTTGTGAAACCAAAAACATTTGAATTTTGTCTTTTTCCTGTCTTACGAGTCTTTTTGCATCTCAAGGATCTGTATCATCATGGTCTCTCTGGTTCCATGACCCCATGTCAGTCACGGCTTGTCAAGATGATCTGTAGTTCCCTGGATAGCTGTGAGGGATTGTGAACTGAAGAAGAGAATTTGCTAATCCATTACGACAATGAAGTTTAATCTTCAGCATCTGTAATCTTAACACAACCAAACTAAAAGGTAGATTTTTTTATTTTTTTTTTAATGCACCTTCATATCTTTTGGCCAGACATGTGCTTATTGTCCCAGGCAGAGCCTGGGACCTTGCAAACATATTTGACTAGGAGAGTCAATCAAATGTTAGTATCTGAATTTATATCCTTACTTTATTCCCTCCATGAGTAGAACTTCATTTTACTTTCATAAACCAAAACTGTAGGCTGAAGAAAATGGTAGATGTTGTATTTACAAGTTTCCTCTCAGGAAATTCCACTTATTTATGTATTATTTGTTAAGAAGCTGCTTGCAGTTTCTTAGAAACTCGTATGCATCCCTACTACCAGAAAAGTACAGAAGTAAGTCTTGCTGGTCTGCAGAGAAAATGTAAGGTCAGGAAAGAAGGCAGGGGTAAATCTTCAGTCTTTCCACTGAATATCGAACTGTCTCAACTTGTGTTATTTAACTTTTCCTCTCCCACAAACACAAGGGGTGAACATGGAGAATTATGAGCCTGTAGCTTGTCTGACTGCACTTTCCTTTAGTAGAAAAATTTGCTTGGTGCAGTAGAATTAGATGCAAATATCTTAGAAGTCAGTCAACACAGTTTTAATCATACCTAGAGATAATTACAACTTAAATTGTCAGAGGGATTATTGCATTGTGTGTGACTTTTTTCCTTCCCTCTATTAGAACAGCTTGGTTTCAGTAGGGAGGGAATTGGTGCTCCTCCAACTCTGGATATTTTTAAGTATCCACCTTTTTTTTCCCTATAGTATTGTGAAATTGTGTTGTACTGTATTGTGTTTACAAGTCAAGATTTTGATAGCAACAGGGATGCAGGACTGGCTTTTGTGAAAAGACACCAGAAGTTGCCCCCATGTACAACAGAGACAGTTTCAGCTAGCTCCAAGGCAGACCTGCGGCTGGCCAAAGTTGAGCCAATCAGCAATGTTGGTAGTGTCTCTGTGATAACATATTTAAGAAGGGAAAAAAACCCTGTGCAACAGCAGCTGAAAGAGAGGAGAGAAAACATGTGAGAGAAACAATCCTGCAGACACCAAGGTCAGTGAAGAAAGAGGGGGTGGTTCAGGCACTGGAGCAGAGTTTCTCCTGCAGTCCCTGGAGAAAACCATGGTGATGCAGGTTGTCCCCCCGCAGTCCATGGAGGACCCCGTGTTGGAGCAGGTGGATAAGTCCTGAATAAAGCTGCAGCCCATGGAGGCGCCACTCAGGAGTAGGCTTCTGGAAGGATTTACATCCCAGGGAGAGGATCTCATGCAGAAGCAGGTTTTCTGGCAGGACCTGTGACCCCATGGGGTATCCACACTGGAGCAGTCCATTTTTGAAGGGTTGTAACCTGTGTAAAGAAGTCGTGCCTGAGCAGCTCTTGAAGAACTGCAGTCTGTGGGAAGGGCCCACACTGGAGAAGGTAATGAAGGACTCTCTCCCGTGGGTGAGACCCCATGCAGAAGCTGGGGAAGAGCATGAGGAAGAAGGGGCAACAGAAACAAAACATTATGAACTGACGGCAATATCCATTCCCCATCCCCCTGTGCTGCTCAGAGGAAGAATGTAGAAGAGTCAGGAGTGAAGCTGAGCCTGGGAAGAAAGAAGAGGTGGGGAGGAATGTGGTTTTAGATTTGTTCTGATTTCTCATCATTCTACTCTGTTGTTAATTAGCAATAAATTAAATTAATTTCCCAAAGTCGATTCTGTTTGGCCTGTAGTGGTAATTGGTGAGTAATCTCTGAGTCCTTGTCTTGACCCACATAATTTTCATTGTATTTTCTCCCCCATTCTGTTGAGGAAGTGGAGTAATAGAGTGGCTCAATGGGCACCTGGTGTTCAGCCAAGGTCAACCCACTACAAGTATATTTAGAAAGTTATTGGTCATCCAGTTCAGTCTCTGAAAACTCACGATATTTTACGGAAAGCTTTGCAATCTTACCTTTAATGTCTCCAAAGACTGTGTAATAACTACTTCACAAGAGAAGCCTTTCTATACTCTGTCCTTTTTCTCAGGAAGTTCTTGTAATAACCAAGGTAAATTTATCTTTTTAACTCATTCCATTAGTCCTTGTTTTATGACTAATATTTAGTGTGACTAGATCTTCCTTTCTTTCATATTATATCCCTTTAACTATTTACGTAGATTTATCATGTTCTTCCCTAAGTGTCACCTCTTTAAGCTAAATAAATGTAATTCTTTTAATCTTCACTTAGAAGTTATGTTTTATGTAGGAATAAAACAAGACAGAGTTATGTGAGATTTGTGTCTTTTTCCAAACACTAACATAGTTAAAATAATTTACTCTTCTCTAAAGTTCTATGGTTGACTTAAGGGCAGCATCTTTCTTCCCCCAGACCAGAGGGATGGCAATAGGAAAATGTTCATAACAGATCAATTCTGCGTCTCTTTGAGTTGTGACGGTTTTTGGGGAAAATGGAGCAGATTAAGATAGTAGCTGTAAAACATGATCTCTGGACTTCACATTTCATTCTGCATTATACCTCTCAACATGTTTAACGGTGTTATAATCAGATAACTAGGTTTTCTAGGATTCGTACCAACAAAGCGATAGTACTACTTTACTACATTTGATTGTTTCTGCCTACAATAGGGGAAAAATTAAGTAGAGAAATAACTATTTCTCAATTACGGGGTTTTTTTACTACAGAAATAAAAGGTCATATTCATCAGACCATGAATTTCTGCCGCTGTGATACCAAAGAATTTTTGTGCCCCAAAAAGACCCCAGTCTCTTGCAATCCCTTGTGTTTTAGATTCTTTCCCAATTGTAATGGTAAATACCAAGCTTTGAAGGAAACAGTAGGGATATATTAGCTAGTACTCAGGCCCTCAAGTAGCAGTTTTCTCAAGCAGATGAATTGGTGCTGAGTTTTGGAATTTTGACTTCAGGCAAATTCTAGTGTGGTCTTATGGTGTGAATATCCATAAGCAGCTACAGTGCAAGCTCCTGAAGTTCACCTATACCCTGGTTTTCATCCAAAAAGAATCCTGTTGGCACACTAGGAGGTTGCTCTTCAATGTGAGTCAACATTCAGCAGGTATTGAAGGTCAAAAAACTTAATCCAAAGGCACTCTTCTACTCCAAATTAAAAATATAAATATGTAAGTTGCACCCAGAGAGTCCAGACTGCAGGTCAGGTACAACTGAGACCAAATTGCCTTAGTTGTGAGGAACAGCGTAAAGTTTCTACAGTTATCTATGGGCAGAAAGTGTCTCTGACAACAAGGCAGACCAGGGAGCAGTTCTGTCAACATGACTGGCTTCTTGGGCTGACAGTGAGCTAAGTATGAGCCAGCAGCTTACCCTGGCAGCTGAGAGAGCCAGCAGCACCCTGGGCTCTATCAACAGGAACACAGCCAATTGATTGAGGGAAGGGATTGTCTATCGCTGTCTGGTGCTCGTTAGACCACATCTAGATACTGTGTACAGTTTGGTTACCCCAGTACAAGAAAGATGATGTTCCACTGGAGTGATGTCAGGGGAAAGAAGTGGTTGACTATAAGGGACCTCCAACTTGTTCACTCTGGAGAACGGATAGCCTCAGAGGGGGCTGCCTGTCTGCACTGATAGGATGGGTCACTGAGATGATAGGGTCAGACTCCGGGTTGCATAGTGGGAGAATGAGAGCCAATGGACAAAAACGGAAATGAAAGGGAGAGAGGAGTTATAATGAAAAACTTGTATGGATACAGTCTCCACCCTTGGATGTTTTCTAGACCTAACTGGACAAAGCCCTGGATAAGTAGTTATGATCTCATAGACGACTCTGCTTTAGGCAAGATATTGGAGTAGATGATCTCCTGAGGTTCATCCTGATCCACCCTGTGATCCAGTGAAACTGAAACAAACAAGAAAATCAGATACAGGCAGGTCTCGTGAGGGGAGGAGACGAATGATGATCTTAGAGGTCTTTTCCAACCTTAAAGATTCCTTGATCCTTGAATGTGCCTCTCCAAACAGGAGACGAATGTGCCTCTGATGATGCTATTTTTCAGGAGGAGGTCTATAGTGGTGCATTGAACAGAAGTGTGTAGATGGAAGCAGCCTGAAGAAAAGGCAGCTCAGTCTGTAGTATATACTGTGTCTCTGGGCTCAGGTAGTGAGGCAGAACCTCACCTTTTCACTCTCCTTCCAAAGTGCAAAGTTACTGTCTACTTCAATTGTGCAGAATCCAGCAGCTTATCCTTGTTCTTCCTTTGCCCTCTGTCAAAGCCCACAAAATCAGAGCTGTGGTGGGAGATAGTTTATGTACAATTTTCTAAGCTAGTTTAAGGTGGGCTTGTTAATACAATGTTTATCTTTTTTACTTTGGAAAAATTATTGTAAAATGCATTTGAAATAGTCTCAATTTCTCACATGCTGGCAGAAAAACTAGATTGATTGGAGAGAAGAAAGAGGGTCTGTGTATGTTTCTTCAAATGTTTCAGTCTTTCTGTGTTATTCTGAGATGAACCACTTAACAAAGAAACCTGGCTGTATGTCTACCAATCTGCACAGTTTTGACCTTTGAATTCTGGAAGGTTAGAAATGTGCTTAAAAATATATTTCTTGGCAGTACATATGCCCCCTCCCTCTGCCCCACGCATAAGCTCATGGGAACAAATAGGAGATTTTTCCATCTGCTTCAATCCTCTTAATGTTTTAAATCTTCTTTTCTCATAATCTCTTTTAAATATGTTTAAAGAGATGTAGAGCTCCTGTTACACTAAAACAATAAACTAGATTAGATTAAATAAGACAACATTTTTCTCTGGGTTTGATTCACTTACTATAAGAATCTCAAATTTGGTGTCATTATTGTGTAGTTTGAGATTTGATCCTATTATTTAAAGCAGATTAATTTATTCAAAAATAAGTTGACATATGCAGAGCTCAATTCTCAATTGGTTTAAATCCGGTTGGCCTCAGCTAGCAAGATTTTACAGAAACTTTTACTCTTACAAGTCGCATCATTTGATAAGCCTACAATATTATGGCATTTGCATAAATTGCTCAGAATATAGGTTGGTTGGTTTGTTGTTTTTTTCCTGGAGTGTTTTTATACCACACTTCACACTTTATCTTATATTCTTTAAATGATTAAGAAAAAGAGTATAAATATATCTTACAGTAGAGGGGATATATATTTATAGAGAACACTGTATTTAAACAAAATTACAGTAGCAAATTCTAAATTGCAATAATTAGGGAGTATTAATGCTATCTATACACAGTATAGAGCTTGCCATATAGACATGCTATTGGATATTTGCCCAAGATGCCTAAAGATTTCAACAACTTGTGTTTGCCTTTGACGAATCACATTTAGAAAACTGGACACAGAATTTTAAAGAAAGGAAGTGATGCACGTGTACTTGTTTTAACAAATTCAATAAAGAAGCATAGCATCATATTTGTTCCTTGTATTTATTCCTTTGTATCAGAAAGGACATCAGAGCTGGTAGACCCTTGTACTTATTTCTTGATCAACTAAAATAGTTCATGGTAGTAGTAGACTTTTATCTTCTTTGTTAATAAACTATTGGATAAGATAATACTTGTTGATGCTGGTGAGTTGGATATTTATTTATAGCACTTATGACATGGGAAGCCGAGGTTCAGATTAAAATAACTGAGGAAAGTGTTTAACTGGTGGAGGTAGTCTGACTGAATCATGAAGTCAAAAGCTATCCTAGAGAGAAAAAGAATCACAAATTAATACAGACTTGGTACATCTTCAACCCTACCAGGTACCTACTCTCTACCGTATGTCCTCGGTATTTACTAAATAAACTAAAAAGAGAGTTTATACCCAGT
>VWZZ01000723.1:16024-38854 GCA_013399095.1 Psophia crepitans | reverse complement strand
GAACCGCCGTCCCTGGAGACATTAAATAAACTTGTAGATGCGACGCTCCAGGACATAGTCTAGTAGGCATGGTGGTGTTAGGTTGACAGTTGGCCTTGATGATCTCAGAGGTCCTTTCCAAACTTAGGGATTCTATGATTCTATGATCAAGATAAAAATAAACAATCAAACAAAGCTTGCTTGTTTCCATACAACTGAACCCCAATGGAATGGGAACACAATTCTGGGGAAAAAAAAAAAAAAAAAACAAAAAAAAACCCCAAACAACTGATTTTTCTTTCACTACACCAGATAACATTACACTTTATTTCTGACTTTTGTTAGTCACATTTAATGATACTTCAGTTACAGTTTATATGCTGATTATTCTCATGACAAATAAAATTAAGATAGAGACACAAATTAGCATACACTTGCTGAATGAAATCTGTAGATCAATCAGTGCCATGAAAAGGTTGTAGATATAATTCAAGGATAGCAAATCCGTAATAATGTGCTCTCTTTTGAGTCTGTTTTGGGGAATTGACTCATTATGGATGCATGCATGGATCTGAGTAGACATATGGAGAAACTGTACCAGCAGCACAGAGTGGATATGACAAGCGCTAGTAGTGGGTGACTCTCTGTCACCCCAGGAAAAAAGGGCACTGAGGCACCCATCTGCTGACCTGACAGGGAGTCATAAGAGATATGCTGCCTTCTGGGAGCTAAGATCTGAGATGTTGCTGAGAGGGCACCATAATTTTTCAAGAGCCCAGACTCTTATTCAGTGTCACTCTTTCATGTTGGTGTGAATGACACTGCCAGCCAAAACCTGGGCAGAATCAAGGAAGACTATAAAGCCTGTGGGTGTAAAGTGAAAAACATTGGTGCCCAAATTATCTTTTCCTTCATTTTACCAGCTGGAGGAAAGAAGGCAGCCAGAAATAGATGTATAATGCATATCAACTTCTGGCTTTGTGGCCGGTGCTGTCACGAGGTTTTTGGCTTTTATGAAAATGGGGCATTCTTTGATGACTATAACCTGCTAGGGAGGGATGGAATCTGTCTGTTGAGAAGAGGCAAGGGGCCAGCAGGCTGGCCAACTTGGTGAAATGGGCTTTAGACTGAAAGATGTGGCGGGGTGGGGTACAAAGTAGCAATGCCCATTTCATCACGTCCAACTGCAGAATAAGCCAGACCAACCAGAACCTAAGAACATAAATGTTCCTTAGCTGCCTCCCAAGATAAGAACCAAAAGGCCACCCACCAAAAGTGTGTGTATGGCTATCGTGGATCCTCTCGCACCCCTCCAGGGAAATCTCCATGCTTGATTACTTCTCTGAAATGCCTGTACACCAATACACACAGTGTAGGGAATAAACAGGAAGAGCTAGAGATCTGTGTGCAGTTGCAGGGCCGTGATCTCATTGCAACTACAGAGACATGGTGGTATAGCTTGCATGACTGGAATGCTGCCACGGATGGCTATGTACTTTTTAGGAAACACAAGCCAGANTTTTCTCCTCATCTCCAACCTGAACCTTCCCTGGCGCAACTTGCAGCCATTTCCCCTTGTCCTGTCACTAGTTATCTGCGAGAAGAGGCCAACCCCCAGCTCACCACAACTCCCTTTCAGGTAGTTGTAGAGGGCAATAAGGTCTGCCCTGAGCCTCCTCTTCTCCAGACTAAACAAGCCCAGTTCCTTCAGCCGCTCCTCATAAGACCTGTGCTCCAGACCCTTCACCAGTTTCGTTGCCCTTCTCTGGACACGCTCCAGGGCTTCGATATCCTTCTTGTGGTGAGGGGCCCAAAACTGGACACAGTACTCGAGGTGCGGCCTCACCAGGGCTGAGTACAGGGGGACAATCACCTCCCTGTTCCTGCTGGCCACACTATTCCTGATACAGGCCAGGATGCCGTTGGCCTTCTTGGCCACCTGGGCACACTGCCGGCTCATGTCCAGGCGAGCATCAATCAGCACTCCCAGGTCCTTTACCTCTACACAGCTTTCCAGCCACCCCGCTCCCAGCCTGTAGCGCTGCCTGGGGTTGTTGTGGCCAAAGTGCAGGACCCGACACTTTGCCACATTAAACCTCATCCCGTTGGCCTCAGCCCAGCGATCCAACCTGTCCAGGTTCCTCTGTGAGGCAGCAACTGGAATGTATTGAGTTCTGCCTAGGGATGTGAGTCAAGAGCTTAGGGGCAAGAATTAAGGGGCAGGAAAACATGGGTGACACTGCTGCGAATGTTTACTACAGGCCACCTGATCAGGAAGGGAAAGTCGATGAGGCCTTTCACAGACAGCTGGAAGTAGCCTCACAGTCTGAGGCCCTGGTTCTCATGGGGTACTTCAAACACCATAATATTTGCTGTAAAGGTAGTACAGCAAAGAAAACACAGTCCAGAAGGTTCCTGCAGTGCATTGATGATAACATTTTGACAGAGGTGATGGAGGGGTCCATGAAGAGTGGTGTGCTGCTGGACCTTGTACTAACAAACAAAGAAAGACTGCTTGGGGATGTGAAGGTTGGGGGCATCCTTGGCTGCAGTGACCATGAGTCCAACAGTCTTACTTGATGACCTTAAAGGTCTTTCCAACCAAAACAATTCTATGATTGTATGAGATGGTGGAGTTCAGGATCCTGCATGGAAGAAGCAGGACAATAAGTAGGATTACAACTCTGGACTTCAGGAGAGCTAACTTTGGACTCTTCAAAGACCTACTTGGAAGAATCCCATGGGTTGGGGCTCTTGAAGGTAGGGAGGTCCAAGAGAGCTGGTCAGTATTCAAGCACCATTTCCTCTGAGCTCAAGATTGGTGCATCCCAAAGAATAGGAAATCAAGCAAAGGAGGAAGGAGACCTGCATGGATGAGCAAGGAGCTGTTGGAAAGACTCACAGGGAAGAAGGAAGTTTACAGAACGCGGAAAAAGGGACAGGCCAGGATCAGGCTAGAGATCTAGAAAGGTTGTCTGATCAATGCTTATAAATACCTAAAGTGTTGCTGCCAAGAGGATGGAGCCAGACTCTTCTCAGTGATGACGAGCAACAGGACAAGGGGCAATGGGCACACCCTGGAACATGGGAAGTTCCATCTGAACATGAAAAAATTCCTTACTCTGAGGTTGATGAAGCACTGGCACAGACTGCCCAGAGACGTTGTGGAATCTCCTTCTCTAAACATATTCAAAACCCACCTGTATGCCATCCTGTGCAATCTGCCCTAGGTGATCCTGCTTTAGGAGGGATGTTGGACTAGATGATCTTCAGAGGTCCCTTCCATCCTCTGCCATTCTGTGATTCTATGGTCATTAGTGAAAATAATGAGTCTTATTTATTAGGGTGAGACCTTAATCTCATCTGTGGGCACTCAGTCTAGCTCTAGAACCTTTGTCTTTAGCTCTTACCATAAGGCTTATGTTGTTGTCAGAGTTCCGATGACTCTTCTTCAGATCCACTTTTTTTTTTTTCCCCCACCTTTCAACAAGTGAGAAAAGGAAAAGGGGAAAAGAAGAAGACAAAAAGGAAGAAGGACTGAGAAATGCAGAAAGATGCCACATTTCCCATATGGTTTAAGGCCATACGATTGGGGTAGAAGGATCATCTGGCTACTTAACAAGTAGTCCTTTTTGGAGGAATCCTTTTAACAATCACTGGATTTACATGTTAAGGAGATTTTAACCACTTCACTTTCTTCATCCATATCAGTACTAGCTAGTATGATGTACTTAGTGCATCTTCCCATTTTAGAACAGATTGGCATTCGCTGCTGAACTACAACCCTTTAGTGCCCGACACACAGGAGTGCCCTAGCTAAGGAAAACGAAGGGTTGATTCCATCTGCCTGATTCCTGGTTGCATGTACAGGCCAAGGGCATCTAGCAATGTATATTAACTCTGATGATTCTATGATGAAAATGTGACTTGAGCATATTTTTTACTGTTCCCTAATCCTCTACATTTATGCCATGCTCAGATTGCCTGGTCTCGGAAATCAAGCCTATTCTCTACACAGTACTCCATGTTTACAGCTAAAAGACTGCTTTGACAAGTATGTTACTACATCGCAACATACTTCCTGACACTGATATAATGGCAAGTGGAAAATCCTTTAATTTCCAGTTAAGATATAAGATTTTTCTGATAAAGTTTTATACTTAGATATATTTTGAGTTTATTATATTTTCACAGATTTATTACTGTTGTCAATGATTGCATACACTTTTTATTTTGCCTCAATTATTCTCTAATACTCTATGAAGAATGCAGATTGATTGCATCTCAGTAAAGATAGTCTAATTCCTCTTATATCATTGTTAGCCATGACAGATCAATAAATTGTCTCAGAAAAAACAAGCGTCACAGATAACAAAACTCTAATAGAATAAGCAATACACAGCTGATACTGGGCTTTCTCCAAAGATCCTTTAAAATCACAGGAGACAGAAAATTAAACAGAAATAACAGGTTATACTTCACACAAGACAAAAATAGCTTTAGCTTGAATAAACAAATCACTCTAAATTAATGAAGTTATTATACTGAAATTTGAATGATAAGTATGAAGAAAAACTTTTTTGAAATGGAAAAGTGTATGACGAAGTCTTTCAAATGCTAGCATTAGATGATATGCTGACTTACACATGCATGAATACCATACTATGTGTTCCCATGCCCATACATACCTCCAGATACAACATTGTGCATGGAAGGACAGTAAACGTTTTTAAAGATCCACTCAAAGGTGTTCAAACCTAGTTAGTCATTTATTGACAGCTATATATGTTATGCAAAGACAGCTATGGTATATCATTGGGACAACCTGATTGCCCGATTGATAGGAGTGAAGTCTTAGAACATGATTACATGACAAGTTTATACTAAGATTTTGTGAGTAGAAATTAATCTAAGTTTCTCTCATATACAGCTTAAGCTCCTTAATATATCTCAAATCACCTGCAACACAGTGGAGAATATGATTTAGAATGGGGATGGCACGCATACCTTTCTCTGTTCAGACAGTCCTCCAGTGCCAGACGACAGTTCTGAATCTGTGCATCCTGCTCATCTCCTCTCCATTCAACATACCTATACTAGAATCTGGTTGATAACTAATTAACCCCTTTGTTGTATGAATTTCCACAACTGTTCACGGTATACATATACCAAGCCCTTTTTGATGTAACTGTTTGCCTTAGAGAAGTAGGGATGGCTGACTTCAAGTACCATGATCTAGAATGAAGAAGTGGAAATTTATACGGGGATGAAAAGGCTCATGAGTACAGGGAGCATTCCATGATACAGAGAAGCTTGTATTTATATCCATATAAATTCATCTACTTCAAGGACAACAATGTCAGTTATGAACCTGGGAATGCCCATTTTCATTCTGATGATACAAGAAGTTCATCNAACAAGTTTTTTCAGGTGAGAATAAAAACATTCTGAGCCAAAAATATTGATTATATTATTGTATGTGGAGTCTCCTTCTCTGGAGACATTCAAAACCCGACTGGACGTGTTCCTGAGTAATGTGCTCTAGGTGGCCCTGCCTTGGCAGGGGAGGTTGGACTAGATGATCTTTCGAGGTCCCTTCCAACCTTTGTGATTCTGTGATTCTGTGTCCTGTTTTCAGCTGGGATAGAGTTAATTCTTTTCCTAGTAGCTGATACAGTGCTGTGGTTTGGATTTAGTATGAGAATAATGTTGATAACACGTTGATATTATAGCTGCTGCCAAGTAGTGCTTACATTGAGTCAAGGATTTTTCAGCTTCTCATGCTCTACCAGCTGAGGAGGCCAGAGACGCACAAGAAGCTGGGAGGGGGCACAGCCAGGACAGCTAACTCAAACTGGCCAAAGGGATATTCCATACCTTATGATGTCATGCTCAGCATATAACTGGGGAAATTTGCTGGGACTGCTGCTCAGGGACTGGTTGGGCATCAGTCAGTGGGTGATGAGCAACTGCATTGTGTATCACTTGTTTTGGTGTTTTTTTTTCTTTTTTCTTCTTTTTCTCTACTATTAACCTAGTTTTGGTTTTTGTTTATATTTTTTTTTTCCCATTCTCTCCCACATCTCACTGCAGGGGGAGTGAGCGAACAGCTGTAAGGTATTTAGCTGCCTGTCAGGTTAAACCACAAAACCACATCACCCTTTCATCACTGAGCGTAGAGCCAATGAATCTGTCTTCTGAATGGGAATAGAACTGTGTAGACCAAAGGCTTGGTTTACTAGCTTAAAATAGACAACTGAATGATTGAGGGAGTACTAGACAGCCATACACCACAGAAGTCCTAATGTTCTAGCCATAGTGCTCTAGATGGCAACGGCCAGTGTTACAATTATAGCAAAAAATGCCCATGAAATCACAAAGTTTCGAATTTTTAACAATTCAGTATAAAAAATATTTGCAAAATACCATTTTGATGGGACAGGGCAGGGTTTTTTGTATTCATACTGCTGTTAGCAAGCACCTGCAAGTTTTGCTAGACATTACAGGCACACTCATTTTCTCTCACATGATCAGATAACCCCTGAGATTTGTTTTCACCAGACTAACACAGATTTCAGTGAGATTGTTAGCAGGGCAAGCTTCTAGCCACAGCTCTGTCATTGACCAGGTTTTTCTTCTGATGGCCCTGATATTAATCACCAGGCAAAAAAACAAATCAACCCAAACAATATACACGTAAATTTTCTTTAGCATAAAGTGAAGGAACTCTACAAGTACCCTGGAGAAATTCTACTAGTTTAGGACTTCTAGCAATTTGACATCTCCCATTGTCTTTCCAGGTTCAAATGTTTATAAAAACCAGCACTACTAAGAGCCACCTACTCTAACTGTTCTTATCTTCCCCTAGGTGCCAGACTTTTTTCCAATTAATTAAACTGGATATCTTTGGTCTCAATAGTAAATACTAATATATGAAAATTTGGTAGCAGTACATCAGGTGGCTAAACGTATCAAACTATGATTATACAGAATATAGAAGTGGGGCAACTTTTAACTCCAGTAGACAAACAAAATATGCTGCTTCATGTCTTTGAGAGAGACATTCACTTTGATATTTCTCTTAGGCCATATAGGAAGCTTGAATTTCTGTTTACTACTCTGAATCCAATGAAATCAGGGAATACAGAAAAGATATGGAAAGGATAAAAAACTCTTAACAAGTAAAACCTTAACACTTTGTGCAACCGTGTGATGTGATTATGAATAAAAGAGTGATAACAAATAGGTTTTCAGTATAGAATGGACTTCTTGTAGTCTTTCTCCCAGAGTGAGACCACTGACCTTAAGACCATATAGGCACTGGAAGAATGAATGTACATCAAAGAAAGGAGTCGATATTAGATGTTTGTCTGTATATCATTCTAGAACTACCTAATTTTAAATATTAACATCACTGCAACTGGACTAATAATATTTCTTTGATTAGACTTCTAAGATTTTCTTAAACATTAAAGCCTTGACTTTGCATCTATGGCATGTTCCTTTTGTCCTGACCAATATTTTGAGTGTAAAGAATAAATAAAAGGAATGAAATATAGCTAGAAAAATCTCTAATACTAACACTACAACAGCATTCAATGAACCACTATAAAATACAGTGAGTGTGAAAACAATTTTCAAAGAGAACAGAGATTACACAGTCTAGAAATCTAAGAATTTAGATTTCTAAATTAGAACATATGCAAAACAATGTGTTTTCCCACTGATAAACATTTCAAATTGCATCTCTGAAATTAATGTTTGTTAAAATTCATTTTAATTAGTAAGCTAAAAGGATATAGGGTGAATATGAAATTGGTATTTTAAATGTCTTTATTCTAGGAGTGCAAAGAGTGTAGGTCAACCCTAATGGGAAAACACACATATTCTTCTATCTTTTTATGTCCTTTAAAAATTTTCTGTATCTATTTTTATGCAAGACTATATAACATATTGTAGCTAACCAGCAGAAGACATCAGAATGACTTTTAAAAACTTGTAACATCAGCTGGCAAAACTTAGAAGGACAAAATACACTAATATCATTTAGTAGAGTAAGTCATATTCATATCTGTTATATAAAGACTGTACAGAAATTACTTTATCAAGTAATTATTCCATATCTTCCATATGCTCTTCAGATTACTTTTTTCCCCACATTTTTTGAAAGTGACATCATTATTTCCAGACAAGATAGTCCCTATACTTACTTGATATTCTGCTTGTAACTATAACTCTTCTTTTCACCCTAGCATTGTATTGTATATGAAACATATGTTAATAATATTCTATCATCATCCTTTACACTTTTATATCACTCTTTAAAGGATATTGTAAAACTTTACCATACGCTTAATGAGATGAAAGATATTTCATATTTGTTTATAATTCAATTTTATAATGTGTTTTCTTTCAAAACATTGTTGAATACATAACCCATTCTCCTTTGAATAAAAATATCTCCTTTAAATAGTCCTTCCTTATCTTTGATTTTTTGTTGAGGACTCAAAATTAATTACTTATTAATTTATGTGATACATTGAAAAATATTTTGTAAGGTGCTATAATTTTAACTAAAAAATCACATGGACCTACAGATCGCATTCAATATAAAGTCTTACATACCTAGACTAGGACTCATAAAACATTTAAGTGCAAAACTGAAATCTCCAAACTTTCCTTTCATTTACCATCTAATTTTGGAGAAAATTAAAGACAGCACCCTTGGGGAAAGAAGAACATGAGTACTAAGTACATGTGAGAACATGAGTAGGAAAAGTACTGGAGTACTAAGTGTTTTAGCCTGAATGAATTCTCTAAAATAAGTACAGAAGTTAGCTATAATAATCAATAGAAAAAGTTAGGTGGTCTGAATAGAATCTTTCAGAACAAGATCTGGGAGTGTTTACAGTTGGACTCAATGATCTTAAACGTCTTTTCCAACCTAAATGAGTTTATGATTCTATAACATTAGACCTGTAACTTGTAAGGAATGTTACAGACTCTCTTAGTTAAAAGATATGAGAGATGATTGTTCACATCTTTAATCTAAATATGCCAGTGATAAAAGAGTTGGGGAAAAAAACCTACATTAAAAAAACAAAACCCATCACGAATTATAACCAACCACTTTGACAAAAGATGTGATGCATTATCACATTGTATGTCTCTAAGGAAAGCTTTAGCCCTACTCTTATAATGAACTACATTTTCTCATGCTTCTCTACTCTTTTTCCTTTGGAAAGCATAATTTTATAAGCGACACCTATATTGCCTATTGCAGTGCGGACCAATGCAGTTGCATAAGGCTCAGAAGGTGTTTCAACAACACAATTCCAACTATAGTTTCATAAAATAATGTAATTATTCAACAATTATATCAATTCGTTATGTTGCTATTTCTTTTTTTTTTTACTTATTCTTGTACCTAAAAGAGAAATTAATAGTCAAAAAAAGGTTTTAAATTATTTTCATGCATTCCTTCTTACTTAAATTCAAATATATATTTTTGCAAAATGTGTAAACTGTCTTACAGCTGTTCTGATGGAAAGATTAAGAAACAAGATAAAATGTAAGACAGCAGACGCATCTTCATAGCTATTTGTACCCATTGATTGTACAGGACTTACACATTTTCTCATATGCTAGAAATTTTCTAATGTCATACAATACTGGAAACATAATTTTAGTACTTTTACTTCTATATTATCAAAAACGTAAAACAATGTAAGTGCCTGGCAATAAAACTCTGTTCTTCAATTTAAAAATAAACCAAAACTCAATATTTTTATTCAAGTATGTACTTCAAGTATGAATTGTTGAAGCAAGGTGGCATGGTCTTTCTCATTCCCAATGCCAAAAGTTCTGTGCAGACATTGTCTCTTCCCTTTGGCCAGTAGGACACGTTTATGTCTTAGTCCTGGAGCCTGTCAGACTTCTATAATGTCTACGCAAGAATGTGATAAAATATAGTTTAAATTAAAATTTTAAAAGTTAATAATTCTTAGTTTAGAATTAATAATAATAATACAAATAATTGGGACTTTGTAATTATTTTGGTGCTTTGAACAAGTCTCAGATAGACAAAGATTTACATCTGTGAAAACCCTCACCCAGAAAACTATTTTTAAACTTTATTTATTCCTTGTAAACCCTTTGCATTCGAAGAAATACGCAATAGTTTCAACCTCCTCTATATATTGTACTAGATTTCTGATAAATTTATGGTAATTTACACTAACTATTATGGAATTAGAATCCATTTTATGAATTCTTGTAACATTGGATTTAAATGACAACATAAAGAAACAATACAAGTGTTCCTTCCCAAGTACCTGCCTCAGAAATAATAAGAAAATAATTTGTAATTATTATTCACAGTACTAAAATCTTCATTTGGGAAGCAAGGAATTGCAGCGCTGAAGCAAACCTTTTGCTCCTCTAAAGTAGTTTTTGCTTTTGCAATATCCAACCCTCCATGTCTGATAAGAATGTACAAAAGAATTCAAGGTAGAAAACACTATGTTAATCTCTTCCATTGGAAAATTTCTTTCTAGCCTCTAGCAGTCTGTCCTGAAGCAGAATGACTGACCCTTCTTTCACAGTTTTTTTATTACTTTAATTCCTTACAGCCTTTTCTGGTTTCACTAACATAAAAGCTGTTGGGTGGTTTGTCTAGAGAAGCATCTGTCACATCTTTCAAGATCAGTGTCAGATATACAGAACATACATTCTGCAATGAAAAATGTAGCACCATTAGCCTCTTCTTATGATGGAAATAATTTATTTCAATCTGGTTTATATCTTCTTAGCTGGTTGATTATCTATGACATCACTTCTGTTCTACACAATGACTACCAAATTTTGTCATAATACCCTATATAAGACTTTATAAAAGTCTCTAAAGGGCTATAGGAGTTTTGTTTCTGCAGTTCTATTTTTTAGATGAAAGTTCAAGTAAAAGTTTTGCAATGGAAAATTTTATATGTTATATTGTGCCCTGCTCCCCTCACCCCCAAATCAGAAAAAAAATTATTAAAAAAAAAAAATAAAAAAGATCACATGGAGCTTAAGATAATTTCTGACAGTATCATGAGTTCTCATAATCAATACAACTGACAGATATTAATAAGATCAATAAATCACTGCTGAGGAACATGATTCATTAAATATTTATGATTTATAAAAGCACATACTATTCTGATTTTAGCTGCTTACATTAGAGATTAGGATAAAGGTGCAGTTCTTCAGCAAAAGCTGTATTATACACACACACACACACACACAAATAAGTCATCAAAAACTAGAAAATATTGTGAATTCTGAAGCAAAGGTGCTACCAGAAAGTTACCTTCGCATCTGGGAAAATGATAGTTCCAATTCCTGTTGATTCCATGTTGGCATGTGAGAACAGGCTGACCCCTCAAAACATATCCAGGATAGCATTCAAATGATACTGATTGACCCACGCTGTAATCTGAGTTGACTATATATCCATTTAAAAAAGGAGGAGGATCAGGGCAGTTCTGTAACTCATAAGCTGGAAGAGAACAGAAGCACTTTTTAGTGCTTAGTCAGCAGCTCTCCACAGAGGAAGTAAACATCAATATAAATTCTGCAACACATTCTATAATAGGTAAGCACTGGAATGACAGAATCTAGTAATAGAGTGATTAACATATAACAAGAAATAAATCATCCATTCTGACCATCCAGATCTTGACAAAGAAATGAAAAAATTAGCTACAGAGAGCATAGGAAAGATCAAAACCTGGAATAGAATTAATTGCCACATACATTAGGAATTTAGAAAGGAAAGTCAAAGAAACACTGGGTCTAGGGTATGAAGATGGAATATTGTGTTTCAGTAGTTCATGTTGAAACTTCAGATCAGGGTGTTATATAAATTACATTTTTATTTTAAAATAAATTTCTTGGCTCAGACCTCGTGCCTAAGTTCTGAGAAGCAAAGGTTTTATAACAGGATAAGATTTTTAACTGAGATATACAGAACTTATTTACTTAATAAATAAGATTATATACTTAATGACACTAAGTGACAATTTCATCAGTACGTCAAACATCTTCATAAAATTTATATATACTCTCTTTTAATTTAATATTAAGTCTGAAATATATATTAAAAAAATCTTGTTCTGAATGCAGCAACATTGAATCCAAAAGCTGCATCCAATAATATTAATAATTTAATTGGCCAAATTTAATAGGTGGCTTAAGATTAAAAATTATCACAGAATTTTTGAAATAACTTTTTCCTATCCTGATGTATAAGAAACCATGCAAAGCATTCCAAGTAAAAAATACTAAAAGTATTTAGAAAAATAATTTTTTCCATGATGCCTGAAATTAAACCGCATTTTTAAAAAGTGCATATCTATTGAAGGACCACTTACATAGTGCAAATTTCAAAATTTGATTTTTATTTTTTTATTAATATACAAGTATACTTATACAATTAATGGTGGCATAAGAACTTAAGAAAACTTTTTTCTGGTAACATTCATATAAGTTCATAACATTCTCTGTGTCACCTACTCGGAATAGATGCTACTGCAGTACAACAACAAAAAAAGAGTTTTGCAGGACTATGTAGCTAAACAAATATTTTAAATTGAGAATAAGCATACATATTACTACCACGCCTTACGTTTATTTGACTGGCAATTTCCATTTTGTTCATTATCTGCATCAATAAAATTGTACAATGACTTCAGCAATAAATCAGCACATAACTAATCACAGCAATTGTTTAAATGTGTTTTCATATTTAAACACTACAGCAAGTAACGTATTATAGTAGTAAGGTATTACAAAGTCATTCATCCATTAAAACTTTAGGAAATGCAAGATTTTCACAATTCATTGGATTTTTTAATATATATTAAACTATGCAAAAAAAATCACCTCACCAAAGCAATGAAAAGTATTAATGAAAGACTATAAAGCCACAGAGCATCAGGAAGATTTATACAAATGACAGAAGTCTATCAGGTAAAAAGTTCCTTCTAGATATATCGCTATAAAAAAAATTTGCGCTACTGATTCACCATATTTAATGTTGGTTTTAATGTTTTTAAAGACCTCAAAATATTATTCAATTAAACATATTTAATTCATGCAAAATAGTTCAATGGAAATTCTGAAGGAGCTTTCATTAATAACACTTACTAAGATAGAAAGTTAATTTAAAACTATGTTTCCATATTGAAGATGTATTTCCTTAGAATATTTCCACAGGAAGCAAAAAAGGACATTTTTGTAAAAAAGTTATGTAGAATAATTCACAAACAAATTCATATAGATTATATAGCAGTAACTGTCATTTAAGACATTTAAGAAATAATTATTGACAAAATGAATGCCTTGCTTTCTTTAAGCATTCCATTTACAGTTATGAAATACTTATGTCAGAAGAAAGTTCAAATAAAAGCAGTAATATCAGTGTACTTTATATTAATGTGTGCCATTAAGTCCAAACTCTAAAAATACAGTGAGAGATAAAGAACATATTCTTGAAAAAAAGTATTTTGCTATTTTTTCAAAACTAATCATGACAATCTGGACATGTTCATCCTAGAAGTACATACTCATTATTAAATTATTTAAACAAGACATTTCAGCAAGATTAAGCTAAATATAATATTTAGGTGTTCTTAAATTCTTACTTAAAGTGAAGTTTGTATTTAATTGTTTCACTGAAGTACATCCACTGTAATGATTCTTTTTTTAGTCATTGCTGATTAGAGTGATGCTATGGAATACCCAGATGTATTTTAAGAAAGCCACCTTCTTTTCCCTAAAGTATTCAGTGAGTCCAGAATCCAGTGTTTGTAACATTATCATGCTGGAAGAGAAGTGGAGGTACCAGAAATATTCTGAAATGCTCTAATAAATCAGACTTCCCTTCCCTCAAATAACAACAAAAAAACCCCCAAAAAACAACCAACCAACCAAACAAAAAAACAACACCAAAACATAAGAAAATAAAATCGAAACTTAACAGTCAGAATTAATTTATGCTGGAAAGAACATATAAAAAGGTTTATTCTACCTTAATTATAATTCATTAAAATTTTGTGCTAAATCTAGTAATAGCTCATTAATTTTTAATACTGTTATTATTCGTGCTGTCATTATTCATATAGTATTACTACAGATAATATCATTATTGTCATAGGATTATCAACATTATATTATTATCAATATCTTTACACAAAATACAGTACTAGAAATATTTAAGTGTACAGGACATCTTGAGACTAAAATTGCATAAAAAGCTACTTAGCAAGTTATATTAAAAATACAATAAGACATTATTCTGGAGGGTCAGAGGACCTCTGCAGGTGGTGCAGCATTACATTGCTACAGTGTGTTGGAACAATGACAAGAAGTATTGGGACTTTCAAACTTTGATTGTACATCCTTTTGAGGATAAGAATAAATATGAAAGATATCCTTCCTTAGTGGTTAATTTGTTGCAATACAGTATTCATAGGTTCTATTTTAAAGGCACTTAATATGGTCTCTGATTTTTTAAGTTAGTCTTAAAATTCATTTCAGAATATAACTTAACTTCCTGATCTCCATGAGAAGAAAACACAGGGACAGCTCAGGTGAACGAGGAAATCCTGAAAGAATATCAACATCTCTCTGTCCCTCTAACTTGCACAACATCCCTTAAAGCTGTTTGGATTGTTAATGGAAAAAATGAAGCCTACTTTTTAAAATTCTAGTTAGTGTTTATTCAGAGATGCATATGTTTTTCTCCTATTGTAAGTAATGTAAACAAAACACATACAGAAACTTTTCAGGTTTGTCCTGGTATCTGTTTTAGTAAGAATAGAATCTCTGGCTAAAGCAAATCACCATAAACTTGATGGTCAGTTAGTCAGGGTTGAAAGCACTTGCATATGAGCTGAGCAGAGATTTTAAAGAAAAATGTGTAAAATATGATACTCTCTGCATGTGACCTCTGGTATAAACCCTATGGATGACTCATAAATTATTGGAGTAACTATAAGTCAGGTGATCCATCTGACTAGGATATCATGATTTATAGGCCACTCAGGGAATATGTTTTATAGTTTTACTATAAATATGAATTATATTGTTCTCTTCTGATATATGCAATAACTATACCTGATTTAACTGAACAATTCATTATTCAGTCATCACTATCAAATATTACCCACAAATCTTGATGTCATACCTCACAAAAGAAAGCTTTTTATGAATGTCATGCCCAAAAACTTGTTTGGTATTGAGCTTTAAAAAAATTATACACCATTTCAGAGAAGAAAAAACTCTGGTGAGAGCCTGAAATGAAGCCCAATGTAAAGGAAATCTGAGAACAATATTTCATTCCAGTGCCGGCAGCAGTCAAATACTTGAATTTTAAAATTATCTCATGTTGACATTTGGCATTTCTTCACACAATATATTTTCCACTGGAAAGAAAATATTGTAAATCACAAAAGAAATATAATTGGTCTTCTGCTATCTTGTTTTTATGATTTAAATGTAGTTTTCTTCTTAGATTAAGAACGTGACTTATTCCCTTTGCAAGTGTCACATACATCTATAACGCTTCAACATGGAAATAATTAGTTTACAGAAAAAATGTATTAGCAAAGAATTGAGCATGCAAACACTCAAATGTCAGGAAAGCTCACAATTAAGCCTACTTAAAACTTTCATTTAGTCTTATTGTACATTCCTCCCGAATCACACTGTGTATAAATACAGACTCAAGAACAAAATCCATTTCTCAGACTAGACCAGGCTAGAATAGCATGGGTTAGGTTGGCTTGGAAGGGACTTTTAAGTCTCATTCCAATGTTCCTGCCATGAGCATGGACACATTTCTCTAGATCACGTTGCTAAAGCCCAGCCTGAGTTTGAACACCTCCAGGGATGGGGCATCCACAGCTTTGCTGGGCAACCTGTTCCGCTCGCTCACCACTCTCATCTTAAAATATTTCTTCTTTATGTCCAACCTAAATCTATCCTCTTTTGGTTTAAAACTCTTGTCCCTTGTCTTGTCACTATAGGCCTTGGCAAAAAGTCTCTCTACGTCTTTCTTACAAGCCTCCTTTAAGTATTGAAAGGCTACAATAAGGTCTCCCTGGAGCCTTCTCTTCTCCAGGCTGAACAACCACAACTCTCTCAGCCTGTCTTCATAGGAGAGATGTTCTAGCCCCGCTGATTTGTGTGGCCCTTTTCTGGACCCTCTCTAACAGATCCATGGCCTTCTTGTGCTGGGAGCACCAGAGCTGGATGCAGTACTCCAGGTGGACTGTCACAAGTAGAGGGGAAAATTTACTTCCCTTGACTTACTCGCTACACCTCTTTTTATGGAAGCCCAGGATATGATTTGTTGTAGCCCAGGATAGGACTGGCAACCTGGTGCCTCACTTTATTGCCTTCAGCAGCAACAAACATAATTTTTCCAGATGCAGTGACTCAGGATTAGAGTTACAAAAAATGGCTTAATTTTGTTATGAGTTAGAAAATAATTTGCCATAAACCCCCCAAAAGATCTTATTTTATTTCCATTAGTATTGTCCCCTTAGGACATAATCTGAAACCATTTTAGAAATATAGTAGTTTTTCAACAATCCCTTTTTCCTTCCAGGATTACTATGACTTAGTAGCTCCATCATAATTGTCTTTTTGCTAGATAAAGATCATCAGATTTAACATGTTCAAATGATGTGGATGTTTATCAGCGTGCATGTGGAAGAAAGGGAGTGCAATTAGAACTCATTTCTGTGCTTTCTGGAACATTATGCTTTCCAAGTACGACAGGGTAAGATTCTTACCTCATATTCAGCTTTATGCTGCTACATTAAAATTCAAAACAGACTAAAAATGTTCAGATTTCCAGTAATAAGAACTATGATTCCCCCAGTAAAAATAATGAAGAAAAAAAAAATCTGTTTCCCTTAAAGAAGAAGAAGCCTTAGTCCTAAAGGGAAAACTATGTGGAAATAATTCCAGAAATATTAAACAGCTGAGGGTACAGTCATAATGTAACCAGGGATTAAAAGCCATAGATCTGTCTTACCAACAGTTAGACTAACCATATTCTTCTGTGTACTAAACTTTGTTATGAATCTCTCAGATGCTACAAAAGCTATTTATTTTTTCTAACCCAGTATATATCTTCAGTCATTCCAGCTATATGCAGAGTATCCTGAGCCTGTAATTAGCTAACTTGGCTTGCCAATCAAACTTCCGTGACAGTTCTTCCCCTCAGACCTAGTGTGCATAGACTGTTTACATCTCAGATATCAAGACTCGACAGATGTGAGGGTCTCAGAAACTCAAGATTGCCAGCCAAATGTATTGTAGAAATGTTGTTCTATTTACGGTTGCTTCCTGTCTTTGCTGCTTTTTTAGATGGTAAATCCACAGCAATGATAACAGAGAGACACCCTTTCTCAGTGCTTCTGTTTTTTTTAATTAAACAGTACAATATTTATTTCAACAGCAGAAAAAGTGTAATTAAACTGAAATGTTGCTATTTTAAAAATCAGGCATTTTTAAAGTTCTCTCATCATCTTACCAATATATAAAAATGATATCTAATAAATGTAAAGAGAATCAACTTCCTTCTTACCACAAGTGAAACAAAAAGTTTCACAGCACACACACATTCAGTAACCCAGTCATGAACATGATGGAATCTTCACCATTCCTTATCTAGTGCAATTGCAAAGCTGAAGTGATAAATAAACATGAAAACATCAGAGCACAAACCAAGGAGCTGACTGGCAATGGTACTCAGAGCTGTAACTTCCCTAGGGTTCTGCTAAGGAGACAAACTTTTCACTACGTTCAGAAAAACACAGTACCTTAGTGATTCAGGATATATTTTCAAATCCTGTGCTTAAGATGCAGCACTAGCTCCTTGCAAGTATGGAAAGCAAATATTTTACTATTCTCAATGTGCATACACTTTTCTTACTCCCAAAAATAATGTGCCCAGAGAACAATCCCAGGCTATATTAAGTTTCAATCTCATAAGTATTTTTCTGTCGTCAGAAAGACAGTAGAAAAAATGAGAAATAGCAGTATTAGTTCTATCATTCACTCTATAATATTCGTATTATTTTCTTTCCCCTGAGATGAGGGGTTATCAAAAAGCGTTATCCTTCATAAAGTGCTAAGATCTTCATTCTTTATGACATGGAAATTTGCTTGAATAAGCATACCCATTAACAATCTTCCTTTATTTTTAGATTGTATCTTTAGAAAAAAGCATCTACCTTGCAAAAAAAGTCTCTTACCTTAATGCCATTACTTGTTGCATTCTAGTTAGTAGAAATGGCACTTTTTTCCCTTCATGAAAAAGCAGTCTTTGAATTGAACCAAGCTTAGCACCATTCAGTGAAAGGACAAATTTAATCTTAAATCTGTTTTAATATAAACTTAAGCACATTTTAAATAATTAGACTAGGATTGAGCTATGCAGTCTTTGTGGGCACTTACTAGTATGCAACACACTCATTAAGACATTAGAATGGGTTTGGTGAACGTGACTACAGTTATGGACTCTTTTTGCCTACTCATTTTTAAGGGTATATCAAATTAAGTTCATTATTAAAAAAGCAATGTTTTTTTATTTATAGAACATTTTTTCCCCCAAATATAGTATATTGGGACATCCTAAAATGGGATCAGTAGAGGCAGTCTGAAAAACTATCTGTTAAATGTATAAAGATGTCAGGTCCTCAGATCCATCTGTTTTGCTTTAGAAATTAATTTCTAAAGAAATGGCAAAAGTGGAAAAAAGCAGAAATACTGAAGTACTTTTTTTTTTTTAAATATTCAGTATAAATTTGTTCTAATTCTTTGCAGAATGTAGTTTGTGTGTGCTACATTTGCTCACACTGGTATAAACCCTCCGGTTTTATATATATTTACTTAGTCCTGAACAATTATTTGTTCCCTTTTAAGATCCCTATTTTAGATGCCCTGAGAGATTAAGTAATTTTGAAACATGCTTCTTGGAAATAATGTAAATTATTGCTGATAGGCTTCAAAACACTATTTTGTTTGGCATAGCAACTGTTAGGTTTACTTGTTCAGGAGGATGGATTAATTCAATACACTGCTTTGTCAGCAGCTGAACAAACAAAGCCTGGATTTATTTATATGTATATTACTATATAGCTACAGAATATCTATACAATTTCTGTTTACCAACATCTGGGCACTACTTTCTTATAAGCAGACAGCACAATGATTAAGGCTTTTCTTGATTACCTTACCCTATTTGCAGCATCTTCAAACGCTTGAAACACAGTGAATTAAATTTTCTTTCAGAGTAAAATGCTCCAGGCTTTATGCCATTTATGCACCTGACAGTGCAAGGTCTCAGAGATTTAAGATATGCCTAGACTTCCCTTGGCCTGAGATGGTTTTAGCTCATTTTCACAATTCCTAACAGCCAAGTAATTATTACCTCCCATGTTTTACGTTATGCTCTGCAAATACCACGTATGCTAAAGGCCTGTCAGGCCATGGCAGTTACTGCTTAACAGACAATAGTCCTTTATAGTAATTGAAGCTGGGGAAAGCAACTTCCAAAGTTTGGCTGGGAACCAAGCCAGAAAGAAGCAGACTGTGCTTGTGGTAAGAAATAGATGTAAAAAGTAATCCAAGTGGAACCCAAGACTGAAGAGAAAGAAATCTCTATCATTGACATCATATATTTTCCAGCAAAGAGCCTGGGATGCTTATGTCTGCCTCTCCAGTTCTACATAAAAAGACAGAAGCTGTCAATGTCAAGCTCCACAAGAGCACTGGGAGGGTAAACATAATACCAAAGAAATATTAGGTACATAGGTGGAAGTTTGTGCATAACAATTTCAACTGCATTGCTTATGATTTTGTTCTGTGTTAACTGACTTGGACAATTTAATTGTGTAATCAGACTAAAAGTTATTTCTTAGCTTTCTATTTATGTTATGCTTCCTTTTGCCCATAAGAAGATTTTGAATGTGACACCCACGACAACCTCTCATATTTTATCTTCTTCCCACATATATATCCCATAAATAGTAGTAAGACAAGACACAGTGTGTATTAAAATGAGTTGTCACAAGGAATATGCCAACTGGGTAGCCAGAAAGCCAAACTGATCTATGGAGTAATGCTGCATCGTTCCTGTCAATAAGGGCACTACTTCAGGACTCTTTCATTCACATTGCTAATACTGCTTTTCCAATATGTCTAGGAACTGTGAAATTTAACCGAAATTGGCCAATGGTTTCAAAACTGCGTAACAGAAGTATATCAAGAAGCATGACAGTCAGACATCACAACAGTCATCCAAGTCTTGTCATCCAAGCAGATCAGGCTAAGATTTATTTGACGTTTGAGTTACTGAAATGAAAATAGCATTTCTAACAGGGAACAAAGCAGAAAGAAAGAGAAACATTTTGGAGTAGTGAAGAATTATTTTTAAGTCCAGTTTCAGCACTTGCAGACTAAGAGGAAGAGAGTGAAATCTAGAAGTATGATGTCAAAAGAAGTAGGAAAATCCAGAGACATTCTGGAAGACAAGATAACTAATAGGTGGGGGACTGGAGAAGAAACGTCAACTATCAAAACCAACATATACTTTGTATGAAGAAAAATAAAGCAGGTATTCCAATTGCTCAGTTATAAACCACTGGCATTTTCTGTCAGAGCATGTCAGAGGAATGGTCAATACACTGAAAGAAGTTCCTCTGAGATTATGAATATCTTGAATTGAGAGTTCAATTTCCTATATGTTCTAAATGTTGCTGAGCAAGTTACTTGTGCTTAATAATATCAAGGTATAAAATATGATAATCTTAGAAATAATTACCAAAGAGAAATATTATAAATAGAAATGGCTAGTGCAATCTGGGATCTGAGAGGCAAAAGAGAGAATTTGTGCTATCTGAAGAAAAATAAGCACATTCAAGATGTTTCATATTTAAAGAACAAAAGTCCAAAATCTGTTTCTTGAATGTAGAAAAGGAAGTAGATAGAAGAGGGTACATAAGTCAACTAGAAGCTCAGTACAGGGAGCTTTTAATCACTTAAAAATTGTGCATGTCAGTGTTAGCAACTTTTCACATTACAAAAAAAAAATCAATAAATAATAAGTACCTTGTAAAATAATTTTATTTTCTTCCCAGCATATTTTTATTTGAATGGATTATGTTGTGGATTTTTAAACATTTTAAAATCATGTGTATTTAATATATAGACTAAAATACTGTGCTTCCTCAAAACAGTCAGTATACAGGAATGAGTCACCCCAGAGTCTCTTTATCAGTAAGGAGTATTAGATAAAAATAAACTACATAAGTTGCCTTTATTGGAGAAATTGTTTTATTTCTCACTCATGAGGAAAATAAAACTGGATAAATGTATATGCATTTAGTAATTCAAATACACCTATAATGACACATTTTGAGAAATAAAATAATAAATACTAGTTGTATTTTTTATTTGAAATTAGAATGACTCAAATGTCAGTTAACTATCTCTTGGTTCAGAATATGCTGTCTACTACTACAAATATTACTAAAGTGAGAAAATTCTTATAAAATTATTACTCTTTTTGAGAACTTTTTTTTTTTCTGGATTCTTTGTATAAGAATAGTGCCTGTAATAAGCAAAACTATAAGAAGTGAAGTTGTGATTTGACTGAAATAATTGAAACAATTGTTACCTTTACCTACAGGAAATATATATAATTTTTTTTTTTCCAAATCTACGCCATCTTTTACTTTGATCCGGATTATCATTTGAACATCAACAAATATCACTGTCCTTGTCAAAAGTATAGAATTCCATGTACAAGAAATATATTTTGATCTAGATACACAAGAATAGACAAAGATACAAAAAGCTAAGCATTATGATGATTAAAAAGTAAACTCAACCTGTCTCCTTGTCCCCCTGCTGAAACTGTCATAGGTCGTTAAGATATGAATGTATGCTTTCCTTTAATGGGAATGCAAAACCTTGCTGAACAAGCTGGAACACTGCCTCTAGAAGAACGTACAGACAGTCTACAATTTAAGATTTAACTATTAATTTCATGACAGAAAATGCTGTTAGTCAGGAGTTAATCACATGTAGTTGAGCCTATAAAGATTCAATACCATGAAGGAAGACCTTGGAAGGAAAAGCACACAAATTAGGATCAGAACAAAGAGCATTGGAGAATATACAGAAAACACCCACATGGCTTTGTAGTTTATTTATTTTACATTTCTGCAATTTGCCACTTTCCTGTCTTTCCAGAAAAATTCTAAAAAGAGTCATCTGTCTAATCACAATTGCTATTGACTGCCCAGAATAAAGATCACACTAGGTGGGTGTGATGCTGTGAGTGTATTCCCTACTTCTAAGACTATGTGACAGAACAAAATTCCACAGACAAGAGAGAGATGTGACCTCTTTGTGGGCATGCTTTAAAAGCATTATCCTAATTCAGGTGTTTAGAATCATCTGCCTCTTATTTTTCCTCTTATCCATTGACTCTGAAGATATGGTTTCACTATAGCTGTATGCATGCATATATATGTATATACTTGTGTACAAATAAATACTCTACTGGGCCTGGCTACGATAGAGTTAGATTTCTTCATAACAGCTCATATGATGCTGTGTTTTAGATTTGTGACTAAAACAATACTGATAAAACATGTTCTGGCTTGTGCTGAACAGTGCTTGTACAGCATCAAAGACATCTCTGTTTCTCGCTCTGCTCCACCAGTGAATATAATCATAGAATCATAGAATGGTTTGGGTTGGAAGGACCTCAAAGATCATCAAGTT
>VWZZ01000723.1:0-15700 GCA_013399095.1 Psophia crepitans | reverse complement strand
GGGGTATCATGAGAGCAGAGTCAAGGGGCAGAATCACCTCCCTCAACCTGCTGGTCATGCTTCTTTTGGTGCAACCCAGGATACAGCTGGTTTTCTGGGCTGCCAGCGCACACTGCTGGCTCATGTTGAGTTTTGTTGAATAGACAGCATGAAATGGGTTGGGAGGGAACACAAACAGGCAGATGACGTGAACTAAACAAAGAGATATTCCATGCCTTACAAAATCATGCTTAATAACAAAAGGGAAAAAATGGGATGTCAGTCATCTTTTTCTTGGGAACTGGGTGGACATTGGTCTGTCTGTGGGAAGGGGTGAGTGATTGCTTTTGCATCACTTGTTTTGTTTTGTTTTCTTTCTCTCTTCTTTCTCTTACCCTTCACTTATCAAATAATATTTTTTATCTTGGCCCACAAGTTTTCTTGCTTTTATTATTTCTTTATTCTTTTCTTCACCCCAATGGGATTAACCCACAACACGTATATGTTTAAACAAACATATAGCTCTATATACACAAATATAAAAACCTAACCAAGTTACCTAAATTAAGAGCCTAGCAGAAGGTGGCATGAATCTCCCTCACTGCAGTTAGATTCAACCAGCTGTTCCATTTTGTTAACCTGTTCAGATCCTGCAATGGGGCTCAACTGTTTTCAATAAGACTATTTTAACATTTCAGAAACATGCATGAATTAATGATGTTTTATTGTCACTAATGGGGTAAACAACAAAGGTCAAGAAAAAAGCCAAAGGTAGAGGACCACAAAAAGTTCACACATTCAAATACTGAATTTATGTATTTTAAAATACAGAAACAGAATATGTATTATCTGATGTTTTTTAATTTATTGTTAATTTTCATGTAAGTCTAGACTGCAAAAATATAACATAAGAATTATAAAGTTTTTCACCTGGATATTTAAAATTACTTATACTATGTTTTGAAATCCTCATTTATTACAATAACAAGATTATATAAACTGGAAAACAAGACAGTGAATATTAGCAGTACTGTCCAGTAACAGTACACTTTAATGGAATGGAAAAGTAAATCAGTTATGTGACTTTTGGAAAATGACATCACCTTGGCTTCAGGTTTTTACATCAGTAAAACAAAGATTCCAATTCAGCACACTTTCAGTTGTAAAAAAGTTCACCCTATGTATTAAACAACCTACAGATTTAAAAATGCTATATAATATATGCCTAGCATTTAAAAAAAAAATAAAATAAATAAATTACATTTTTATTTTTTCTTTTTAACCATAAAGTTCATTGTGCTAGTTCCTACTTACCTTGATATGTCAACTTAAATCCTTGCCTGTTTTCTGAGTGATCACTGTAAAAATGGACAAGCGTTTCATGAGTAGTACTTAGCAAGGGTGATGGGAGTTCCATTCCACTAAACTGGCCAATCATAGAGCTGGTGTGGTAAGGCCCATTCTGAATTTCAAGGAAATCATGATTTGCTTCAGTAGAGAAATTCAGAAACTGAATGTGTGCACCTGCAGCATTGAGAAAGCAAGAAAAATTGAAACCAGATTTTTTATAACTCATATTGCTTTGTATTACAGTATGTAAATAAAAAACCCCTCATAATAATTGTTATAGGCACAATATTTATATCTTAGTCACAATTCAGAGTGGGATGCTTAAATTCAGGAAATAGCCACTAAGTATTGCAAGAGTTGAACCTTCTAGCTTTTTGGTTCCCAATAAAAACAATACTTAGTATTGTTAAGTCACTAAGTCAACAACCAGATATTTGTTTAGGTTCCTAAACCAGCCAATAGAAACACAGAAGGGAGGGGTGTATCACAGATCCTGCTGTCACGTCATGATCAGCACTATGCCAAAAGAGCATTACTGTAGCTGGTCCAGGCCTCTCATAGAGGCTCAGGATCATCTCAGCACCCACGAAGGTTATTAATAGAGTGACCTTTCAGAGGCAGAAGTTTACCTACCTAGTCCAACTATCCACTTTCCCTTGTTTTTCCCAACCCAAGTCACCTATATATGCCATTTCTTCCCTTCCACTTGGGCCAGTGTTTCTTTAGGGCCATTCTACTTTGTACAAAGCACTGTAAGATGCACTGAACTCCAGATTGCTGACAGGTCCTGACCCAGGATCATCTACCACAAGCCCTCTCTGGAAGTCAGGTGGCTGAACCATGCCTTTCTCACAAAATGAAAGGGAGAGAGGTGGCTCCCGAGATGCTGAACAGTCAGAAGTATAAGCTTAATCTCATGGGAATAACTGTTTTTAAATTCTGGCACTACGTCATGTGGACTAAGGACTTGGAATTCATGCTTCCCAAATTGTGTGTATATATAGTATCAAAAGAGGGATAGGGATGAACCCCTGTTTTGATAACCAAGTAGTACCAAGTAACTTGCAACTACACTGCTATGAAGAACTAGCTGGAATAAAATAAAGAAGAATTACTGAATGAGCCATTAAAGCAATGTGAAATATCCAATGCCTTAACTCTCTGGTTGACATTTTTAAAGAGCAGTAGAGACATATTCTTCATTGCATTAGAGTACCTTATAGATTAATCACCAGGGTAAATCATTCACTCAGTCTTGCTCTGTAGCTCTTTTCTTTGCATCTGTGATTTGATATCTAGTAATTTGTATTAAATGGATTTTTTTATTTTTTTTTTTTGCACTGCAGGAGAAACTAGACAAACTACCAAAGAAACTGGTTACTATAGAGCACTCGTAAGAATATAGGTTGTTTAACTCTAGTACCTTCTTTGACCTGTGCAGATTGGGAGATATGAAAACAAGTGTTTCAGTTGCTGAGTAAGAAAACTTAATCTGAGATCTCAATTATCAATTGAGAGACACATACAGAACATATCAAAGTCTCAATATCATCCATATCACTATCTTGTATGGTGTTTGATATTGTTAGTCTGACTTGGGCAAAGTCACTAATTTTACAGTGCTGTCAGGATTGAAGATGCGGTAGGACAACTAGCAGCTCAGAAACGTCTTGACTTCACTATCAGCATTTAGTGATTGCCACCAGAGACTGGATGCCAGCAGCATGGAAAGAATTCTAAAGAACTGAGCAGCCACTTAATATTATACTTAAGTTGCTAAAATGACAAGCAGATAATTCAATTTGACATATGTATATAGACCAAAAATCAGTATTTAGGTATTTAAATGAAAGTATTCTGGTGTTCTGAAATAGTCTCTGATGAGCCACAGAATACCTTTAAAATCAAATAATTCTTATTTAATTACTGTGAAGGAATTTATATGAATATTTTGAATATTCAATATAGAAAAGCTTTGTATTTTAAAAGTAAAAAGTAGATTTACTAGTAATTTTAAAAAATTTAAACTGCCTAAAATAGCCACAAACTAACTGTTTTTCAAAGATGTTAATTTCAATTAGAGGACATACTGTATGTGCTGCTCAAGTCTTAACTCTAAGTTTATACAAGTTACAGTTGTCAATTTGATATGTCAAAGGAAAGATTTTCTACACTAAATCACTTCTTACATAAAATTATACAGAATAAAACTAATAGTTACAGAAGATAAATCATTATCCAGATAATCTGTAATTATACTACTTCCTGCTCCAATCTCAACAGGATTTCCTCTCTTACTTGAATAGACTCTAAATAATGAGAATTCCAAGCTGAGCTAATCTTTTGTACAAATGTTAATCAATTAACAGCTACCTGAAATCACTGCAAAATCACTGCATCTCACTTGAAAAGACCTACTTCCATCTGTTTAAAATGTTGGGATTGTAACAGGTCTTCTGTTATATATATGTATATTTTCATGTAATGAAGAGAGCACGATACTTTGGGACATATTTAGCTCCCACAATTTTATTGTTGGACTTTATTTAAGCACATCTGTGTGCTTGCACTAAGTCAATAATATCATGGACTTCATTCAGTTACAAAGTTTGAATAAATGGATGGTAGTAAAGGAATATTTACTGAGAAAGGAAGTCACTGTGAGGTTAGTTATTTCAGCGGAGTTTGAATCAATTATTACATGTCCATGAGTGTCCTGTGAATCAGTTTTACGCACAGTACTAAACTCTAACTCAATCAGCACCACATTAAAATTCTTAAAATAAATAAATAAATAATCCTGGAGCATTATTAAATTTTGGAAATATTTTCTATGTTTCAGTGAGTTTATGTATTCATTTTGATACAATTCAATGAATGTAGACAAACAGCTTTTACGTAGACAAATTTATACTTGTAACTAAAATGGTATCCAAGATTTTGCAGTGGAAGTTCTATGTGAAACATCACATCAATCACAATGTTTAAACCTGGTATAAAGACATTATCTGTGGATTATCTGACAGAGACTTTGGGAAAAATATACCTGTAGCAACTTTATGATAAAACTTGTCCTCTTCCAGTATTTTTGAAAGCAATGATAGATCAATGGTATGAACATCTTGTAACTGTTAAATCCCTTGTCAAACAAAATCAAAATCTTTTCTATTTATAGGATTACCACTACCAGAGGTTTTCTGAGAAGTGAGAGGGATAATAATAGGATACAAGACTCTTGCATAACTAATCCATGAAACATTGTCTACATGGAAAAGCTTAAAGAAGAAAAGCATCTCTAAGAAGTACGAAGGACTGTTATTAAATGGCAGTAATGTCAGTACTGTAGTAGCCTAACTAGGATGCTACCACTCCAGAACGGTTGGTTATCATTTGTATTTTCTGCAAAAGTAGCTTTGGAACGCCCAAATTAGCCAAGGTTGTCCTGTCTATAGTAATCCTAAGGCTATAAGGATACCAAAGGCTACTAAGGCTATTAACTATGATGAATCAATTTTACCAGGTACGCACTGATAAAGGGGATTATTCTAAAGAGCAGCAAAGTATTTCTACAAATTGACTTAGTATAATACACTCTATGTAAGTAGATATCTTACATTGCTCATATGAATTCAATGGAAAGCACAGAAAATAAACTCATTTCCAGAGATGGTTATAATAATAAGCTTTAAAAATTAATTTTCTTATTTGAACACTAGTACTGAATTCACAATATGGGGCATAATGTTGCACAGCAAGAAAACTTATTCTTCTTTTACTTCTGAAAATATTAGAAGATTGTGTTTTATACATGCACTTATAGATCCTTTATTATTCATTATTACATTCTCTATGTAATTATTACTTATTTGTGAAGGTATTTTCCGTATGACAACAGATTTTATGCAAACCTAGGAAGTTTCTAAGTTGGCAACCGTTACCTGGTATTTGGAAAATACTTTCAGAATGTTTTTAATCAAATTCATAGTGCTAAAAATGAGGTTTTGTCCATTTTCATAGAACAAAAAATATTGTTAAAGAGGCACTTGGAAGACATTGAAAGGACATTAAAAAGAAGACCACTGATTAATTTAGATGTTACATTATCTATTTCATCTGATACATCTTCATACAACAGGTTTCATTTGCTCTGAAATAAGTTTCCAAGAAAAGTTGAGTTTTACAAATAAAAAGTTGCTTTGACAAAGATATATTTTTAAACTGCCAATCATCTTCAAACCAAAAGATAATGCATAATTATGTAAGGGGTTTACAATACATTGGCTGGATAAAATCTATTTCATACTGGAAATTAGAATATTTTATATATATTTAAATATGATTATTATGAATAATTGCTCTTCAAATGTAAGTTTACTTACCATATCCAACAGGCAATAAAATCTTCCATGTACAATCTAAGTTACTAGGGTAGTTTCCAGGAAAACCTGGGCTCAGGATCACACCACCCATGTTTGTTAGTGTTCCACCACATTTAGCTATTAAAAATAAAAAGAAAGTTACTGTGTCTTTTAGTAATATTATTTCTTAATATTTGGCATATGATTAATTCCAAAAACAGATTTTCCGCTTTATCCCCATGACCCCCAAACAGTAAAATTTATCACAGTCAAAATATTCCTCATGAAGGAGAAAGAATTTGAGTTAGAGCAAAATGTTTGCTTAGTGCAGTATGTTCAACATGATTTTACTGCAAATGTGTAGTTGTACATATAGACTGGGTAACCTGCTGTCTCAGCTTGCCAATTACGGTTAAAAACATCTGGTTCTATGTTGAGATAGACTTCATAATCAGAGGAACAAATTTGGAATTACACTGAATTATGACACTGATCTATGATGTAACTGCAGATCTGCTAAAACCACATTTGAGTTTAAAAACAAACACACAAACAAAATTTCCACGACATTTTTTCTTTAATTCAGAAAGAGGATACATTAGCTGCATAACACAATTATTCTTCACTTACTATCTGTATGATATTCTTCAGCCAATTCATGTGTTTGGAGAATGAAAAGTCCTTTGGATCATTTAGGATGACATAAAGCTAAACTATAAATATGTGGAGCAACTTGTAAAGAAGTGCCTGAGTTTACAACATTGTTAGGACAATAATATGAAGGAATAGTAACTTCAAGAAAACAAATTAGAATCTTGCAATTCATATTTTTTTATTTGAGAAATGACTACTTTAAAGCCTATGAGATGTTACAATGGTTTATGATCAGGTAACAGAATTGTGATACTGTGCATTGTGATAATTGTACTGAGAACTAATCTACTAGTTAGACGACATAAGAAATTGAATCAAAATAGGAAAAACCTCCACTAAAAAGTGAGAAATCTCTCCCAAACTTGTCAAATATCTCTACCTCCCTGCAAAATTAAATACACTATTTAGTGAAAAGAACAGATTTTGGGTTGCATTTCTAGAAAAATCAGTATTCTAAGGGTTGGAAGTGGGGGAAGCAGCGTCATGTTTTAAGAGTTTGGTTTTTTGTTTTAGCTTCCAGGACAGCAAAATTTCATGAACCAAAGGAAAAAAAAAAGAATAATCAATAAGCACACTGCAAATAGGAACTATATTTAATATACAAGGTGAAGCATAAGATTAGCACCAACCCCCCCCGACCTTCCTGAATAAATTTTCCATTTCTGAAATTAATTTGAAGGAACTGCACTGCTTTCACATTAATCAGAAGTGACTGCTTCTGTAGAAGTTGACAATACAAAATAATATATAGACCCAACTTGACAAGGAATCCTTAAAAACATTTCAAATTAATATTACTTGATATCATGCCAATCTTTTAAATCCCTCTTAGATATGAAGAGATTAGCACCAACTTTTGCTGACTGAATATTAAAGTTAAAAGCATTCACTGAAGAATGCATTTCAAAGCTGAAGTGACAGAACATTATGATGGTGCTGTACTTCTCTCCCCTCTATTCCGTCTTTTTCTTAAAATAAGCATGCCAAAAGACACCTGAATGACTCTCTCAAACTTTGGTTAATCAAGAAACAATACAGTAGAACAAGATATGGAAAACTCAGATCTGTTTGGTAAATTCTTAGTGTGCTTAAAAGGGAAATTCTTTTTAGCTTTGCTTTTTAACTCAGCATCATTTAACAACTTCCTCAGATTAAAAGAGACAGCCCTTTACAAATGCCTAAAACTCTTTTTTCATCCAATCACCCCGAAGGCTTGGCTTCAGAGCTGCTCTTTACTGCAGACAGGCCACCTGCTTCTCTGAGAAGTCTCCTCAGCTCCCTGCATGATCTGTCTTGTTCTTGAGAAGGTTCTCCAAGCTGAGTATGCTGCAAAAGTAATGTCTTAACTTCCTCTTCCATCTGAAGAAGATTGATTCAAAGCAGAGTATTCAGGACAATCTAAACAATGGTAAACATCTGGGTTTCCTCCTTGCCCACTATCACAATAGTTTTTTAATCAGCATATACACTAGATATGAAGCAAAAAATTACTGTAATTTTTCATTATTGCATAGATACAAATGGAAAATCAAAAAAGTTTTGAATGAAACAGAATTAAGTGAAGAAACAATAGGCATGTCAAAGCCAGGATTTTAGTCTGACTGATACTTAGAACACACTGAAAACAAGTAAGTATCCATACCAATGCAGAGAGGAGACGGATAGTTCCAGCGTCGAACTGTTCCTGGCATACAAGAAATGTGAGAACGGCCCTGTTCGGAAAGGACAAAATATTAGATTACAGATACTCATTATAGAACTTTACAGGAAGACTGAGCTACAGAGGACCTCCTGGATCATCTTATCTTTGTGCTTTTTTATATCAACCAACTGCATTACAATTACTTTTATGAACTTGTTATACCCTATTTTCAGATACTTCAGGGTTTATATTCTTATTTTTCTCCTGGATAATGTTCTGAAGCACTATTCCTTTGATAACTTGAAAAGCTCTTAATTTTTTTTACTAAATATAAGGTTGGTTACAAGACAGAATCAGGTGAGTAAGTGCATTCATATGATCAAATTTATTCACTCCCTATTTCAGTTCCAGGGTTCTCATCCACAGTGTAAGCATACTAGTTCATTTTCAAGGTTGCAATCTGGAGTGAATCAACCATTGCTCTGAGTGAGTAGTACAGGCCCAGAGAGGAATTTGTTTCACATCTGGTTGCTACAGATGGTATGTATGTGGACTATACAAAGACAGTCATCCACAATTACGAGCAGGCCTTGAACTCTCACATGGCCTCACAGCATGACCCACTGCATATATGCAACAACTTGGCAAACAGCTATAAAAGTGCACGTGCCTCTTTATTTATCTGTCATGTTTAATTTACTCTATTTTTAAAAACATCACAAGAATGAAGCAGAATGATGTAGCTGGAAATGACCTGCAACACATACTTCAGGGTGGCTGCCCAGGACCAGCTGCAAAATGCTCCTAGTTTTGCTTGCACTGGTAACAATTCAAATTGAAAATTAACGGTAGTACAAACAAAAGTCTTCTGCTGGTGGAATGTAAAAGCTAAATAAACTGGCAGGAGTGAGAGAGTCTGATATAAAGATTGAAACATGGGACTGAGAGCAAGGTTTGGTTCCTGTTTTACTCATTTGGTTATACGAACTTGGGCAAGTCACTTAGCATCTCTTGTTTATTTTTATTAAGTGTATTAAGACTAATATTTAGTAAGGTAGCACATTTTATCAATATAATATCAAGACTTATTTAAATATTATTTGTCCACAGCACGCAAATTTTCATAAAAATAAGTAAAAGACAGAAGATATAAAGCACAGTAAAGGAAAACCCGTTTGATGAAATTATTTCCTGATAATTTGGTATGTTTACAAAAAAGAAACTGCGCATACTACCTTGAATAAAGTTCATATACAATTGCAAGGAATAAAACTACTTTAATCATTTAGTTAAGTACATTTAGAGAATCAGCTTCTAAAAGGTAAACTGAAGCATTTAAAAAAAAAATAGTCTTGGAAGGAAAAAAATAATAATAAGTTTTCATTAAAAACACAAAAAATAAATGATTACTTTTTTCTTATACAAATACTACAAATCGATAACAATTCAACAAAACACTTTTTTAAAGCAACAATTTTCTACTCAAGGAAAAATGTGCATGCACTTATTGTATCATCTTAGTTACTTGCAAAATGGGTGAGGTTTTGAATAATTTACTTAATGCAATATTCCCTATTTTATTTTATTCTCTCTTTCTAGTCTTCTATGATTGCGTGTCTCTGATGTGAATTGGGGGGGGAAGACATAATTTAACTACCACAGTCAGGAAAAAAGGAAAACGACCTATAAAAGATCTTTTGAAAAATAAAATGAAATGATTCCTCTGGCTTCAAGCCTCTTCCCAACAAGAGCACACTCTGATTTCAGTCTTTTAAAGTCCCCTCCTGGGGGGAGACACTTAATCCTACAGCTAGCAATTACCTTTCTTATGCATCTCCAGGTAGTAGTTTGAGCTCTATGACTTTTCCCGTAAGTCTCAATTATAAACTAATCCACACCTGATTGTTATTGCTAGCTTTGAATATGTTCTCTAAAGACTGAGGGTAAATTCACAGCTAGAGTGAAAAAAAAACCCACAACCCACAACCGGATCTACAAAGTTATGCTGATCTATACATGTTGATTAGCAAACATACTGTGCTTTGTAAAACCTTATTTTCACTATTATTACTTTTTAATTTAGAGCCATTTTTATTTGTCCTGTCAGAGCAACATACTATATGTAAATATGTATGCACTTTCTTACAGCAGAGTCCATACAGCATAGAAATCCTCACTAATGTTTTGAAAAGATTCAAACTTTTCTATTGAATTTGGATATTAAAGGTCTTCTGTTTTACACTTCACATAAGATCAAGAAACTAGTTTTTGTATGTCAGATTCCACAGTTAGGATTAAAATTATATACCTATGGAAATAGAAGTAAGAAGTGCAGTTAAGGAACAGTATGCACGACAAGTGCCTCAACAGCCAATTCAGATTAGCTAGCTGGCTTTTAGATGGAATAAATTGAATTAGATGCTATTCCATCTCCAGAGGAAAGAGTTAGTATAGGGTAAGTTTTTAACTTTTCTCTATCAGATCACTGCAATAGGCTTACCCAACAATCAGATATTCAGCTGTATATGTTTCAGTCTTAGTGGCTCAGAAGCAGTGACCTGGATCACAGCAATGAGGTGCTAAGCACCTATTGACAATTATATAAACAGGAATTATATTACAGCTCTACCAGCATCACCATCAGATCCTGATCCTTTCACCATAGGGTGGAACTGAATAAAAATACATATAGAATTCCACACAGCTTTTCTACAAATATTCAAAATAGGAATCTTACTCAGAGAAGCAAAAGAGATGACTTTTGATTTAATCCAGTAAGTCTTAGAATATTATATTTATTGTTGTGTAACAAAGTTTATTATAGGCTGACTTCCAGACAGATTCTGCATTGAAATAGAATGTCCTGAGTCTAGGGATTAAAACAATAAATTTAGCTCAACGCACATAAAAGAGATTATAAGAACATATAAGCTACATCTGTACTAGTAGAGGTACTTGACTTGTTTTCTAGGCTTGAGGTCAACAGCACACTCTTTGTATATCTAACTCCACTTTTTTTTCTTCCAAATTTACCTCCAAAACAAAGTGCCATGAAGAAAGCTGCCTATTGGAAATAGTCTCTGACTTGTGAATAGTTACTGCACTGGCATACTTCACCCAGGCCAAAACTACGACAGCACTTCATTTCTTAGCACTGAAGATAAATTTCAGTTTTCAAAACTTTGCCTTGGCTATAGCAATATAGATATACCTGTAGAGTATGGCATTTCATCATATACTTAATTTAATGCTACTTTGAAATAGAAAAAGTTTAATGGTTCATTAGCAGTCCATAAATGGAAGTCAGAATATATTCGATAGTCACACACTGATGACAGCCAGTCCTTCTGAAGAGACTGGATAATAAAAATATGATATCAAATCTTGTATGCCTCTCATTTTCTTACTGACATTACTGCTACCTACAAAGGATATTATAAGGGAAAAACGAAATAGGGAAAATAAAAATAAGTCCAAAAGATAAAGGTTTTTAAGGAGTAAGTATTTTCAAAATAATATCATATTTCCCTAGGAGAAAAACTTTGGTAGTTTATATACTAACAATCAACTGGCTTGTAAGCAATCCTCAAACCATTAAATGAGCAGCGAGCACTCAGGATGGGTTGAGTAAGCTTTACTGTGCACAAGCCTTCCATCTTTTCTAAATAGTATGATACATGTGTGACAGAATCCTTTTTGCTATGGATATGGGGTGTTTCTGATACAGGCTGTTTCTAGTCATGCTACAAATGTGAAGAACATGGCTTAGGTGAAAGACTTGACCCTCTATTTTTACACATGACTGAAAAGGTAAGCATATTGCTGATTACCTAGAGGGACATTTCAAGTGCAAGTATTCCCACAGCTAGCCTAGAGCTAAGATGTTCAGTATGAATCCTGTCTGAATTTTTGGAGAATGGCAAGGAATACTGAGACAAAAGAATAAGCCTATGTATGCTGAGGAAGCACTGAACTAACAAACAGATAGGAAGCCATAACTTTATCCTTCTCTGGAGCAGAATTTGTGACACTTGGCTTTCTCTGAAACGGTGGTATGGTTCTACATTGTCTTGAGTGGGACCTATTACCACCCAAATGATTCCGAATTCAGGTGTATTCAATGTATTGCACCAGTGGTGGAGTATATGCAAATCAATTAGAGGAACTAATAAGGGAAGAAAAAAGCTTTCAGTCTTAGGTTTATATAGTGCTGTGACATTTACAAACAATAGCTCAAACGCATGTCTACCATGGGAAACCAAAACAGCGTGTGAACAGTAAACATTCCTTTCCTTGAAAGATTTTTCAGAGTAGATTTAGCATGAATAAAATTTGCTTTAGAAACTAAATTCTATAATTTCTGAGCACAATATGAAATCCCATGATGTATTTTTACCATTGTGGTTAAAATTTCACCTGGAGGAATAATTTTCAAAAATGAAAAAACACAGTACAGTTTCAATAAGCATAGTACTAAAATAATTTTCTAGAGAAAACATTTTAACCACATTATTTCCTTGTCCATTTTGATGGGGTTTACTGTTTGATGATATGTTAATCTAAGACAAGATTTGCAAGCCCAGAAATTACCAAGGGCAGGACATGTTACACATTCATAGTTTTATGATGTGGGAGTACTCACATAGACTCTACTTAAATAACTTCTATGGACTCTTCATTAAAATAGGTTTTGTGTGGGTCTATTGCCATTTTGTTGCAATTATTCAACAGTGTATAATTTGAAGAAAAAAGAAAGAAAGAAATACCTGTAATGTATATCCTGGCTCACACTGAAACGACAAAACATCGTTCACCATATACCTATCTCCTGATTTGATTCCATTGCTAGGAATTACTGGTTCTGGACAGGCAGCAAGCCCTACAGCTGAGGAAAGTAAACAGAAAGATTGAAAAAACATAGATAAGTGGACAATAGCTCTTTGTTGATGTTCTTTGGTCTAATGCATTCTTTCCACAGCACTGTTGTTTTTTTAAGAGAACATTAACTAAAAATTTATTTCAATATTAAACCAAGATTTTGTTTAAAACACAGAAGTTTTCAAAACTGCTCTGCAGAATACAGATGGTATGACTGAAACACAAAGATTATACACTGTGACTGTACCAATTATTATATCATTTTGCTATCACATACTATGCCATTTTATTGTCTTCAACCAGTATGGTAATTCTAGTATCTTGAACATCTCCCCCCTCTGAACTTTTTTTTTCCTTTCTGATCCTTGTCAGGGAAATGGAGAAAGAAGATAAATACACTTTATGCGTATTCCTTCTTTTCAGCAGCAGATGAGCAGAACTATGGAGGTTACGTGGTAGAGCCTTTTGAAAGAGCTGCTAAATGCCAAAGGTGTTCCTTATGTTTAAACAACTTCATTGACTATAAAGAGGTTCAGACATCTAAAATTTAGTACCTTTAAACCAAAACTAAATCTTTGCATAGGTGTGACAGGACAGCCTGTTCTTAACTATTTTTAAGCCAAGTGTTAGCAAACAGAAGATTAGTTTTACAAAGACTCTCCATGATTAGTAAATCCTCAAATGTGTTCACCTAAATTTGGCAAGCTGAAGTACTAGCTTCTGCTTTTTGCCAAGTGCATGTCACTTTTCTTTTTGTTTTTTTTTCTTAGCCAGTACAACTAAAAATTAAATATCCTCTCCGCTATCTAAGCTGAAATGCTCCAAATGAACATGACAGTCAAAAAACTGCTCATCAGATTCAATAATTCTGTGCTTTTAAGATTTTCTTTGCAAACAGAGGGACAAGCAGAATTAGTTTGTCAGTTTATGGTCTGGTGAAAGAGACTCATTCCTCTTATAAAATTAAAAACATTATTTGAAGTAGAAAATTAATTTAAAACGTATAATCTTAATCACTTAGTCATTTATTAATTAGAAAAAGTTACTACTGAAACATAAATATGTAACTGCTGTATTTTATTAAAATATGAAGTGTATAAGCCAGAACAGCAAGAAAACTATTTTCACAATGTGTGAGAACAGATCCTTAGAATTTATTAGCACAAAATTCTAAAAAATTAGACAAAAATAATACATTTCTGAATGTGTTACTGTGTGTCCTTCAGTTCACTTGTATGAATAAATAACTGACTAAATGCTAGAACTCTCATCATCGTCTTATGAAATCTAACCCCTTTGGTGACAGTAAGTGCAACTTGATGGAGTGTTTAGTATAGAAATTACATGATATTTGGCTTTACTCTGATATCTGACATTTTGGAGTCTGTTGTTCCAGATGGTTTGTCATGAAACAATATCTGATAATACTCACTGAGACCCTTCTCTTTCTATGGAAATACAATTTTCTTTCAGATAATGCTGTTTGCACATTTTGATACAGACAGGGTTTTAACTTTATGCCCTGAACCTTTATGTATCTACTTTTCATCACTCAAATATAAATGCCTTGCAAATCTTAAATACACACGGAACAATTTTGTGTTTCCCACTTCACCCACTTCCAGTCAGGTTTTTCAGCTCAAGGTTTAGTTAAAGTAAATACATTTTTCCTAATGAAACACAGAAATTTGAAATAGCTTTTATACTTTCACCTGAAATTGAGATTGCTGAACCACTTTTTTCTTTCCTGGAAAGAGGTTCCATAATCCTGTATGTCATTTCTATGTCTTGTGCTTTTGAGTTTTACTACATTTTACTTTTTTCAGGAATGAACAGTGATAATGGCAAGCCATTCCAATGCTGAGTGACAGCTATCAAGCTATGAAGTGCAGTCTTCATAACAACTGATGCAAGAATTATTAAACTAAATATTTTCTGATTAGCACATAAAGAATTATTTAATAGTTGCAAGCTACAGGATCTCCCTGAATTAGCTCCTTTGTGTACTGGAATGTATAATTTAGGAAAATATCTAAAGATTTTCAGCAATTTCTACCCCAGAATTTACATATTTTGGTGTTCTACCAACACCATCAACTTTAAAATGATGGTATGGTGACTGCATGTGACCACTAGGGCCTTCATGTGTGATAATTATGTGGAACTGTAATGTTACAAGTAGGCAGGAGGAGATCATCATTAATTTCAGTGGTTTTGGTTTTGTTGTAGTTTCCTAGTATTATTCTTTTGGTCAACCACTCTACATTTTGTAATAGCATAAATATATCCATAACTGGAAAATTTCTTTGAGTATAGGTACTAAATAGCTGTGATCTGCATCCACACAAATTGTGTTTGCTCCAGCATTTAGTGAAGGGTAACATAATAATTCAACAATTCAACTACAGTATATAGACTACTGTTTACTAATTTGAGAATCTGGTGTTCAGACACAACTTATTTCTGCATTTCTTTACCCTTCTCGCTCTTGAATACAAAATAAATTTTAAAAAGATCTGCTCCAAACTCCTCATTAAATAAATAAGGAAGCACAAAACAAACATGTGACTAAATTGGTTATAGATAGCAATGCACTTGCTGAATTCAGTGAATATAAATTTAAGATTCACTTGCTGTATTCAAGAAATTTATAATTTGGTTGAACTCAGCGTTCCTGTGTGTTGAGAGTTACAGGCCTGCAGTCTTAGGTCTGTATAAAGAAAGTTACTTCTACAGAATTTCTGAGTCACAGAAATATTTTTATAACAGTGACTACAGAGCAATACTAATAATGTGCTTGTAATATAGCTCTTTCTATCATTATCATAGAATCATAGAA
>VWZZ01000722.1:0-102552 GCA_013399095.1 Psophia crepitans | reverse complement strand
CTGGGAAGCAGCACAGCAAAGAAAGGCCTNCTGGGAAGCAGCACAGCAAAGAAAGGCCTGGGACAACAAGCTCTCCATGAGCCAGCACTGTGCCCTTGTGGCCAAGAAGGCCAATGGTATCCTGGAGTGCACTAAGAAGAACACGGCCAGCAGGTTGAGGGGGGTTATCCTCCCCCTATACTCTGCCTGGGTGAGGCCACATCTGGAGTACTGTGTCCAGTTCTGGGCTCCCCAGTTCAAGAAAGACAGGGAACTTCTGGACACAGTCCAGTGGAGGGCTACCAAGATGATTAGGGGGCTGGAGCATCTCTCATGTGAGGAAAGACTGAGAAGTGGGTCTGTTTAGCCTGGAGAACAGAAGACTGAGGGGGGATCTCATCAATGCTTCTAAATACCTAAAGGGTAGATGTTCAGAGGAAAGGGCCAGACTCTTCTCAGTGGTGCCCAGTGACAGGACAAAGGGCAACAGGCACAAACTGGAACACAGGAAGCTCCATTTCAATATGAGGAAAAACTTTGTTACTCCAAGGGTGACAGAGCACTGGCACCGGCTGCCCAGAGAGGCTGTGGAGTCTCCTTCTCTGGAGATATTCAAAACCTGCCTGGATGCTTTCCTGTGCAACCTGCCCTAGGTGATCCTGCTCTAGCAGGGAGTTTGGACTAGATGATCTCTAAAGGTCCCTTCCAACCCCTACGCACCTGTGAATCTGTCAGTCTGTAAACTTTTTAAATAGAATGGAGGATCAGGCCTTGTATTCTATCTAGAATGTGGTGTAATAAGATTATTAAAATAAATAGCTATGCATAATGACTAAGATCCAACTATTCTTAGCCTGAAATATGGTGATACATATTTGCTATCAAATGCCATGCCAACTGCCATGTATGCGTTTCTTTTCCAGTATATATGTTTGCAGAGATTTTCTTGCATGAATCTAAAACATAGTTGAAGTTTTCTACCTATGCAGTGAAAGACTAAATGTAAGCAGATTGCCTTGAGATTTATTTCTCTGACCTCTCTACTTCATACTCTGATTCTTCCTCACCATCTCATACATGGTAACTGTAAGAGATGAGACTGTGTCAGGATTATTACTGTTGTACTAACCTTCAGAACCATTCCAAGAGAGGAGGCATTGATTGGAAGGGAAAGGCAACATTTTCCACTCTATCTACAAAAGCAGTAGCTCTCCCTGGAGCAAGACAATTTTACTTATGTGTCTAAAGATCCTAATACAGGAATCCATTAAAAAAATAATAAAATTACTCTATTTTAGACCCAAAGTGCATGTTACCTTCATAAAGTTGATGGATATTTTTTTAAATGCTGTTGAATTAGAATGTTATATATATGGCCAAGACTGCTTTAGAGTTTAAATACTAAGTTTAAATACTAAGAATTAAACTTTAGAGTTTAAATACTAAGAAGATTACAAGAATCTGGAACAGGTTCATCAATCAATATGAATTTAAGTCAAACTGCATAACTGAATGTTATGAGGGCAGTTAGTTATGTCCAATTGGTAAAAAAGAAGGAATTAATCTACCTATTTTTTACCAAAGTTCGTCACCAGACTTGTTCACTTGTGCATACTCTGCTTCAGTCCATGATTCAGGAAAACATTCATGCTGAGACACATACCCTATATGATGTGTTTGAGCATCATTATAAATGGGGATTAATTTGTGCATATCCCTTCATGTCTTCTTAGTCTTGTATAAGAATCGTTAACATCATGTATGAAATTAATAATACTATGTGAGATTTTTTAATGTAACTGACCAGATATGCAGATACTATTTTAAGCAAGTATAATGAATTTTACAATGCAATCTATTTTAGTAAAATGCATTGTATTCCTTTGTTAGAGATATGTTACATGAATTTGCATAAACAACTTACATGAAATTTGAAATAGGGGAACCACTGGAAACTAATCCTTATCTTTCTTTTGGCAAAAGCAGCATTTTTAATAGGTCATGAGAAAACAGAAAGAATAAAATTGTGTAGACAAATGACAAAACATGAACACTAAACAGATTAATGTTGTATTCTTCTGAATATGAAAAAACTGCATATAAATTGTTTTTTGCAGTTTCAGTCGATTGTAGAATAAGGAAAATATGTAGTATGACTTTAAGAAAAATCCAGTAGTTTGAATCCCCTCAATTACCTAAAAAATATTCGAAGAGCTAAAAGAAAACCAAAAAACCAATATTCTCTCCGAGGTCCGTCAGTTGTCTTTGTTTCCTGTCTTACTAATTGCAGCCACAATCCATCTGGAAGCTCTAATTCCTGCAGCTTGGTAAAATGAACTTTACACAGATGCAGAAAAAAAGATGAAAATTCTGTTCTATGGAAATATATTTCTGGGCAATGCATGGTCTTCACATTTCTGTGTCCTCTCACTTTTCATCAAACCTAACTCTTCTTTGGACAAAGATATAGGGAAAAAGTACAAGCTTTACTCTGTAGAATCATATGTTAAAGATTAAGAGGCAATATGCCTGATTCCTGTGGAGAAGGATTAAATAGGAGATGCATATTTGATTATTATGTGGTTCTGTGAAGCGTGGAAGAGTAATGCCGAAGAACATGTTTAATCTTCTAACTCTCCATGACAAGTTTCTTTCTTTTTTCCTTTGCTTTTCTTAACATATGTCTTTTAGACAGATCTCCNGCAATTCTAGAGGGAAGGGTGGCATGCACACAGGAAGGGAGCTCATCTCAAAAAATATCTTTACAAAGGTTTATCTGCTTAAAGAAGAGGATACTTGAAGTTGATAGCTCTTAGAAGAGCTTAAAGTTGATATCCTATGAAATAAAACCCTGTATTAACGCTCTCATAAGTGTGGATCTTTCCTTCCTTTGCAAGAGTATTACATATCTATTTACAAAGATATAAATTGGTGATTATACTTCAAAGCATCTCAAAATTGGAGTTTTGAGTAATTTGCAGACTATTTTAACTTTTACCTGGCCAAAGAATATCTTCTAGTTAAAGCTTGCTTACCGTATCGATCCATATTTACAAAATGTGTTTTCTCTATGCATTGCTGTAAAAAACAAGCAACTTATGTTTTTCTAATTATAGATGGATTCATGCAGTGTTGTCCCCAAGAGATTCACCCTAAGCTGAACAAAATGCCAAGAATCTGAAAAAATCTTAGAACATACATAAACGTGGAGGAATCTTTGCTATGTCATCTTGAGCTGATGTACTTGAATTCTGAGCAAAGCTAAGGATTAGTTGTTTCTGATTCATGATCACAGCTAGAATCCACAGATTAAATCAGGAATGGAGCACATCCCTAAGGTAGAAAGGACTAATTGTGAGAATAGGATTGTCCAGGTTAGATTTCACATAACTTAAGTACTAATTGGAAACAAGTAAGTTAGGAGACTAAATGAACTCCATAATTCATGCAGAGATCTTTTAGAAACTAGAAATTCATTAGCTTTTCTTCTTAAACATGCAGAAGATCCTTGACACTGATATAAGAGTGTAGAGTCACGTCAGTGATTACTGATGTTCCCTGAAAAACAACAAAAAGCTTTAAGCCTGCAACCAATGAACACACTCCTCTGTGTGACAACAGTCTTGTACATAAATGATGTGAAGACTGGTTTTGTGAGAGACAATTTTAGTTTTTTTCCAGTAATTGGAAGGCAATAGGGAAGGGAAATAATGACTGTTATCAGCTTTCCTATGTGTGCTGTTATTGCATATATCTCCTCACCTTTGCTTTTACAGTCATCAGACATTTTAAAACAAGTGGAAAAAAAAACAAACCAAGAATACAAGTAAAAAGTCTCTACTCAGATATGCCTCTGAATATTGAAAAGTGAACAAATAAGATGGGAAATCCACTAATTTTATTGCTTTGTGCTTTAAAAGACTTGTTTAAATTAACATCAAACACAGTATAAAAAATACAGGTAAAATCAAGTAAGATACAAAAAAAAATTGTTAAATGCTGATAATAGATGGGAGAATATGATTGTTCACGATAAGTGCAAATAGAATAGTAAATTGTATAAATTACTTACTAAAAGATTTACTTGTAAAGGTTAGTAGTTCTGAAAAGAGTTCGGGTAATATTGTCCATGTTCAGTATGTGCTCATCCCAAGAGATTTTACGTCAGCTATTCTTTGCACATGTCACTCCTTGAGATTACACTACCACTTAATCTACTACAGGAGTTGTGTCATTTTTGTAATGTATTTCCTGCTCTGAAAAGATGTTATCTTTCCAGTCCATTTTTTTGTATTAATCATCTGCTCTTGAAAGTGATCCTGTTTTCTGGTTTGCATCCAGACTTCTACATGCTATTACTTCAAACACAATAATGAGCAGAAGAGATGTCTAGGATCAAATTTAATAGTGTAAATCAAAGGAGACAAAAAATAGGAAGAAGTGCTCAAGATTGTCCCAAAGAGTCCTTCAGAACTGCTGCCAAGGCAGCTCTAGGAAAAAATATATATTTTCATAATGCAAAGTCCAAATAAGCTACTTATCATCACAGAAAGTAAAAAAGGGAAACTGGTGTAGGTGGTGAATAAAAAAAAAAAGTAAACCACATCTAGCAAAAAAAAAAATTGGTTTCTTCTTGTTTTATTATTTTTTTCTCAAGACCTTACTTCTCAATAACTTAATTTTCTACATGTTTAAGCAATAAAGAAACCTAGGATAAGTGATGCAATTTAGCTGGGCATTGCTTCTTGAAAATAGCGGTCTGAACATAATGTGTAATCTTGATGCAGTATGAGCAGGATTGTAATTGGGGTTTGTTTATCCAATATGTATGCCAATATGTGGACAGTACAACAGTCTATTGTGTTTGCTGGCAGGCAAATTTCTCATTCAGTGAGAAGATAGCTCTTCTAAAAAAGCAAACACAGAACTTAATTGATAGTGAATGTTTAATTCATTTTCATAAAAATCAATAGTGTTTCTCAAGGGGATAAAGGTGAATTAATTCATTTATCTAGATCTTTAAAGCTGATGCATAGTAAACACAAGACGTTTAACAAAGGTTAAAGAGTGCTTGTTGAGAGGTCTTCAAGATAGCAACAGCATTTTGATTTGTTTGATTTCTTAACACTGGGAGGATTATTTGTATTAAATTATCGCTGTATCATTTCACAGTAGAACAGGTGCTTCCTCACATTATAGTCCTATTACTAGATATTTGCCACTCATGTAAATTCATAACACATGCAACACAAACAAAACTGAAAAAAACTCCACCCTATCTTGTTGCTGAATGGAAGTAAAATTAATTATTTTGATATGAAAAATGTAAGAAAAAATATAGAAAGTCAAGACTGAATACTAAATGCCAGTAATAGTCTAAACAACATAAAAGTCCAAAATACAGTAACCACTTTTACAAGCTTATTGTTAGACTTCCTCTGCCCCGAGAGTTTTAGAGTCTCAATAACAATAAAAAGAATGAAGGATATGAAAAAGGGTAGAAGCCTAAATATTGCAGGGCTTTCATATTGGTCCATTATTATTGATTTTTTTGCTACTCCCTCCTTTGATTATTCCATCACATATTGTTTTGGGGTGGTGGAGGTTTTCTTTGTTTTGTTTTTCTACAGCCTTTACTGCCTGCTACAAATTAAAAACCATACAGAGTCAAAAACAAGCCAAACAAGCAAAGAAGTGAAGATTACAAAGAAATATGCCTCCTGTTGTGAATTTAAATGGTGTTTAAAAACATGTATTAAATTTAAATGTATTAAGACCTGTATTTTCCAAAACTATTTACATAAGTATAAAACCTTCCTCCAGGACATGCCTGGAATTTTCTGTTGCTAAAACTGTTACTGAAAAATTGTGAGACTGTCACCAGGAGAGGAGACGACCTTGTTGAGAGCGAACAGTTGAAGACGTAATAATGAAGATATCATTTCTCGTCATATTCAAAATAAAATAAACTGAACATCTTGGTCACTAGCATTTATTTAATTAAAAAACATTACTTTGAGATAAGAATTAAACAATTTATTACCAGTGGTCAGGCAGGTCTGAGTTGCTAACAGCACCAAGTGCACATTGCATTTCTAAATTCAGCCTAAAAATGGCAAAGGACAGGCAGAACTATTGGTTCCGATAGGTTCAGCAGCACATGTAAAACATATACTTCCAAACTCAGCTGCCCCACATATACATGCTAAGGACTCAGTCATGCTGGTATTTATTTGATGATGAACATTCACCACTGCAAAAAAATTCCTTTAGAGGCTATTGATTAAAGCAAGGCTTCTGAATCATTATTGTCAAAAATTGCCAAAAATCTTAAATCCAACACTGTCCAACACCTTGTACTAGGGAAACTTGTGAATCCTTTACAGTCAGCTTTGTAAATTGAGTATGATGCCGTTTAGTCAGGTTTATGATGATTGATCCAAACATAATGGCCAGTCAATAAGATAACCAGGAATAGATTGCAAGTTCGAATATGAAGGTCTAGTCAAGGTCTGACTTTTAGCATGCAGCTACTATAATAACATGAGGCAAGCAAAAGTCTGAATCAATAGGATATTAACTATGTGTTGCATCTAATTACAGCTATAGAAAGCTAAAGGCAAATCCAACTATATAGTAAGTGTGATATAGCTTATTCATCCATGCTCACATATCAACTACTTCATACTTAAAGAAGATAAAAATTTTATCTGGAGGTTATTAAAGAGTAGTTAGGTATCTAACATGTTATCTTATGTGTTCTGATTGACTACACAGACAGCTTTAGGATATCTTGTTTATATTCCCATATTTTTATTCACAATATATGCCCTTGAATGATGTTTTCTTTACAACTGCAGCAAAATGGTCTTCATGTGGTTTTGTTAGGTTTTTTAAATTTTTTTTAATTATTTCATAAGGAACACTAATATTCCAGCTGTTCCACAGGGCAAAAATGAGTGAAAATTTTTAATTAGATCCCACCCCAAATAATAAGTAGAATAGGATGTCATAGTGAAGAATACAGCAGTTGATTGCACAAAATGCCATTCTTATTTTGTTCTTAAATTTTAAAGTAAATGACAAATCAACTCATCTTCATTTAAACTACACTTAGAAAAATATGTGCTGATTCATTCTGCTGAATTCATTCTGCTGCCATCCAGAGGGACCTTGACAGACTAGAGAGGTGGGCCCATGCAAACCACATGACTTTCAACAAGGCCAAGTGCAAGGTCCTACATGTGGGTCAGTGCAATCCCAAGCACAGCTACAGGCTGGACACAGAATCGATTGAGAGCAGCCCTGAGCAGAAGGACTTGGGGGTGTTGGTTAATGAAAAGCTCAACATGAGCGGGCAGTCTGTGCTGGCAGCCCAGAAAGCCAACCGTGTCCTGGGCTGCATCAAAAACAGTGAGGCCAGCAGGTCGAGGGAGGGGATTCTACACTTCTACTTCACTCTTGTGAGACCCCACCTGGACTACTGCGTCCAGCTCTGGTGTTCCCATTACAGGAAAGACATGGAGCTGCTGAAGCAAGTCCAGAGGAGAACCACAAAGTTTATCAGAGGGCTGGAACACCTCTCCTGTGAGGACAGACTGAGGCAGTTGGGGTTGTTCAGCCTGGAGAAGAGAAGGCTCCAGGGAGACCTAATTGTGGCCTTCCAATACCTAAAGGGGACCTACAGGAAAGCTGGCAAGGGGCTGTTTACAAGGGTATGTAGTGACAGGAGAAGGAGTAATGGCCTTAAGCTGAAGGAAGATAAATTCAAATTAGATATTAGAAAGAAATTCTTCACTGTGAGGGTGGTGAGCCACTGGCATGGGTTGCCCAGAGTTGTGGAGGCCCCCTCCCTGGAACTGTTCAAGGCCAAGTTGGATGTGGCTGTGGGCAACCTGGTCTAGTGGACAGTGTCCCTCCATGGCACGGGGGTTGGAAATAGATGATCTTTGAGGTCCCTTCCAACCCAAAACACTCTGTGATTTTTGTGATTCTGTGAATCCATCTAAAGAAATTAATATTTGGGTGAAACGTCCTCTCCCAGAAGTTTCTGCTGGGAGCTTATTATCTGCCACTACATGATAATAATTTCAGTTTGTATACCTAAATATGTTATAATCAGGTACAGTATAATAACATAGTTGTTACACCACTTAAAAAGCTATATCTTCATATATAGAAATCGCATGTGGGTTTATGACCTGTAAAGATCTACAGTGCATCACTCAGTCCCATACAGAGATATTCAAGCAACCCTAGCACAAGCTGGATCTGGAACTGGAAGCAGTACTGTTGTGCCAACATTGTGCTGTGCCAGAGCCAATTAATCTTGTTAGGAAGCTACTCTGATGCCAAGACCCAAGTGTATATCACTATATAATGGTCCACAGTTCTTTATACACATACTAGGTTGGTTGGAGATTCCTTACATGGTATTGCATTGTGTGGTGTATGAATACTCAACTATCCTGATTTACTATGAAAACACAATGACCTCTGATATATTAAAGCAGTATTTAGTGTTTAATCCCATACTGTTATGAAAACTAATTACATTTTCAAAAACTAACTATTTGGCAACAGAATTTCACAGCCTCTGAGACTAAGATGGTTTCAACACTACTTCACAGAAAGGTTGGTATCATTCCAGGCTAGAGTTTTGGACTCAATTTATAAAGGTATGTCTATGTTGTACTTCAGAGGTGCAACTGAGGTTCAAGTAAACATGTGAGAAACATGAAGCCAAACCAGCTGACCCTGCTACTTCTGGCAGTCTAGCCATGACAACACAGATATCAAAGTGACTGCACTGTGAAACAGTGGATAAGTATTCAGAGTATAGTGTCTGATGTGGTGTAGTCCTAATGTGCAGAAGTTAGGCTTGTTCAAGGAAATTAAGAAGATAAGGCAGTTATTCTTGTACACTGCTATTAGCGTCTAAGCTGACTGCTTTCCAGAGACCTCATATTTGCCTGCATAAGCTGTAGTTAAACATTTAAACAGCAATGTGCTTGTACAGAGTTAGTGATTTTATGTGCACGCTGTAATTATAAAATTAGCCCTGTTCTTGTTAATAAGGAAACATTTGTTTCTCTACAGCAGAGAACAAAAACCAAATAATCATTTAATGGAGATCTCACCTGCTCTGAATATATCTTGTATTTTGAATGTTCTCTTTTCCATGGGATGTTGATTCTGTGTGTTGTTGATCCTTCAAGCTATTAAACTCTGTATTTCTGTGCTATATATATATATATATCAGTACATACACTGCATGTACACCTTAAACAGATCGTGTATGGCAGGAAAGACAAAATATTGTCAAATACAATGTAGAGGTACACTTACCTCAGGTTTGAAGATGGCCTATTGCTTACTAATATTGAAAATATATCTGAAACTTTTATGTCTAATGAAAGGAAATAAGATATAATAAGGTTTTTTACTTTGGACTTCTACATGTCCTAAAAAGAATACAGGTTCAAACCTGTACCACTGCAATAATAACTGTTGAAGTAGTAACTGCAGTAGTAACTACGGTATCAATTAAAGAAAACTAGTGTATTAACAATGTATATGCTCTCTGAGTGACAAAAAGGATCCAGATCCTTTGTGTGTCACCTTTAAACATGGCAGGTCTTTAAATTCTCACTGAAGTAAGAAAATGATCACAGTATTAAAATATTTAGATTAAAAACCTTGGTAAAATGTGTTTATTGTAAGGTTTGATTTTGTTTGTTTTCTGACTATCTTTTTTTGCCTCCTCTACAAGTCAGAAAAATAATAGGAATTTTTATTTCGTATTCCTATAAAATAGGAATTTAATATCTACTGGACTTTAATCTTTTCTTAATAAAATATTTCCTCTTTTTAAAAAAGCAGACCCGATTGCTATATCCACTTGTCAGACTTTTACTTCACTCATGATGATTTCTGTAATGTAATGAATGTATAAGCAGGAGCTGCTATGTTAATTAATATGGCTAATTTAAGAAAAAAGTATTTTTTACGTATCTAGTAATATAAAAAATATATAGACTAGTTTGGAAGTTTGGAAAAATTCTGCAATGACCCTTCATTTCCAAGTGTCTGTGCTATCAGTTTGCTTCCCTGTAGTTTTTAAACCAATATTGATCTAGGAGTTTTATAGGAACTCATGCTGACAACTCTGCAATCACTGTCTTTTCTTTTTAATTTCCTTGAGCAAGTGGAACTTCAGCAATTTAAAACTGTATGTGAGCAGCCCTATCACAACTAATAGGTCTTCAGGACATGTTGACATCTCTGGAGAAGCACCTTAGAACCTAATCCTAATGTCTCCAACTATTCAGTGATGTAGTAGCAATTACATAGGTCAGTGCATATCTTACATCAGTAGAGAAAATCTGACAGTCTAGTGTAAAAGAAAATAAGCCATTTCAGTGATACATAAAACCATATATAAATCAAATATAATTCAGTAGAGAAATAAATATCAACTTATTTGTTTACAGCATATACCATATTCCTAAGCACATATTTTTCTTAACTCAATAGTAGTCAATAACCAGTCAAGAGATTTAAATAATTTGGGTGAAGGGAAGGATGGGCATTATAGACTATTTTACTTCAAGTATGTGGTTTTCTTGGTGGGGGGCGGGGACAGGGTAGGGAGTGGGAGGGATAATTTAATTTTTAATTAGAATTTAATAGGAAATAGTTTTCCTATTCCACAAAGAATGTGGAGATGTGAAAATTTAGGCTTCCCATAAAAATGATAAAAAACTTGAAAATTTAAGGTGGTCCTTCTCTCTACACAAAAGATAGAATGAATCAAATAGTTTCATCCAATGTTTTGAAAATATTTTATTTCTTCTTTTCCTTCTTTTTTTTACTTGTTAATTATAATTAAGATTTTAAAAGGTGATTTTCTTCAAATGAACATTTTTTTCCCATCTGCAAGATATTAAAATGTAGTGCTTCAACAATTTTGAAACTTCCTTTAAAAAGGCTTTTGAAATGGCAAATTCTTTTAAAGAGTCTTTTCCTCTGTCCTGGTTTCATCTGAGAGAGAATTAATGTTCTTCACAGCAGCCAGTATGGGGCTGTGTTTTGGGTTTGTGCTGGAAGCAGCGCTGATAGTGCAGAGATGTTTTTGCTGTTGCTGAGCGATGATCACACAGAGCCAAGGCCTTTGCTGCTTCTCGCACCGCCCCGCCGGCGGGATGGCTGGGGGTGTGTGGGGAGTTGGGAGGGGACAGACAGGGCAGCTGACCCCAGCTGACCAAAGGGATACTCCATACCGTATGACGTCATGCTCGGTTTATAAGGGGCTGATGGTGTGTGTCTTCCCAAGTACCCATTACGCGTGACGGAGCCCTGCTGTCCTGGGGATGGCTGAACCCCTGCCTGCCATGGGGAGTGGGGAATGAATTCCTTGTTTTGCTTTGCTTGTGCACGCGGCTTTTGCTTCACTTATTAAACTCTTGTATCTGAACACACGAGTTTTCTCACTTTCACTCTTCTGAGTCTCTCCCTCTTTCTGATGAGGGGCACTTAGGGAGCGTCTGCGTGGTGCCCAGCAGCCAGCTGGGGTAAAACCACGACATCTTTACAAATAGTTTCAATTTCAATGAGTGAATATATATAGGAAGAGGTAGGATGGGAAGCTTCTGACAAAAAAATGATAAATTTTCCAACCTGACTTCCAAAAGCACTGCTAGTCTATACCTCTGCAGTGTGTGAAGAGGCATTTTCTGAAGCAGGTGAAAAAAAAGCATTGTGACTAAGGTATGAGGCTGTGACTCAGAAGATTAGTAAACCTGGGAGCTGTTCCACAAGCTTCCCCACTGTTGGACAGTTTATCCACTCTCTGTTTCACCCACCTCTGCTCTTTGAATGAAACAGGTCTACCTTGCAGAGGTATCGTAAGGGTAAAGGGATTAATGTCAAACTGCTGTGGTGATGAAGGTTCTGTAAGTGCTCACATAAAAATAGTGAATGTACTCGGACTGCAGTTCATTCAACAATTAATGAAAAGCTATATTTCCTTGCATATAAGTAAAGTGGAACTGTTCAATGCACTTGCTCGTTATTATAATATATTATTGATTAAAGTATCAATTTTATCTTTAAAATGAAACAGTCACTGCAAATTTGTCCTTTGTGTCCTTAATTCTCTAGCTGAGCACTGTTTGAAGGAGTATTTTAAACATTTTAACATTTGTGTTTAGAAAAAACAGGTTCTGCAATATTTTTTTAAGTATTACGGTTGTAAGCACAACCAATACCATTGTTTGAACCAGATGGATATGTAAATCAGCACTATTCCACTTCCTTTAGAATTCAAGGTTGTCAAAATATCAATTATATTTACAAATCTAAAATGTAAAAATACATATATAATGCATATATAAATATATATTAAATACATAATTAGACACTTACATATACCAAATGTAATTTAAAAGTTGTTTTGAAAATACCAAATACATTCTAAATATATTACATAAAACATTCTCAATTGTAAAATTTTCTGCATTTAATTGACTGAAGATAGAAGTGGTATTGGTCAGATCTTGTCCCACCAAAGTAACAGTGCTTTTATTTTTAAAAGTCTTGTGCTGTTTCCAGCTAGAATACATAGATGCAAAACCAAATGTAGGCATCTAATAGAAGAAAGAACTAGATTTATGCACCAACATCTGAAAATCAACATTCACAATCCTTCATCTATAAAATTTAAGGAGAAGGAGTAGTGTCACTAGTGCAGAAATAAGTAAGCTAGATATCTGAAATATGCCATTGAAAGCTAGGTCATGTATGTATTACAGAAAATACACTTTTTTAGATCAATCTTCAGTAAAAAAGAATGCAAAGCCAGAATTTTTCTGAATTTGTTTTCCTAAACTACTACTCCTTTCTTAACAAAACTATACAGAGGAGAAAGCAAGAAAGCAAACGAGCAAGAAAACAGACAAGCAAGCAAGACAAAGCAAGAAAATAAGAAAACTGAGAAGCAAGGAATTACTTACTCATGTCTACAGAATCTTATTTTGAAAGCTTACTGACTTGTAGGTTGCTCCTTTATTTTTTTATGTCACGAATGATATAACCATGGCTTATACAGAATAGCCACATTGTTCACTAATTTTATTGCAGAATGTTTAAATAAAAAATTGTCTACTTTTAAAATGTACTTTGGACCTTTTCTAGTTGACAAGAACTGGAAAGTTAGATCAGGAAAATATAAATAATTCCAATAAAAACATGTAAGTAAATATTATTGTGACAGTCTTGGAAACAATCTTTCTGAACATTTAAGATGTGTGGTTTCTCTTAAAGAAGTTTATTCTTTAAAAGCTAAGCCATTATGCATTTTAAGTCTAGCATAACCAATGAGTATATTTTTTGTCATTCTAACTAATAAGCAACTTTTCTTTTCTGTTAATTTATGTTACCATACTCTATGCTCATATGACTGACTTTACAACTTCTTTTCCTGGCTTTTACATGTCTATTTTTAAAAATTTTCATTCATGTATCTTGTCAACTAATTGGTAGTCTTCCTCTTCTCAAAGCAACTAGAAACTTATTTTGTAGTTACTGTTGTTTTATTCTAATCATGCTTGATTTGATTTATTTTCTCTGAAAGGAAATATTTTGCTAGCTTCAGAAACAGGCATTAATCTTATGACAGGCACATGTGGTTAGCAGTGTTCTGTACAAGTTATAAGGTCATTTTTTAACAAAAAAGACTTGGCTCACAAAGTCAGAAGCTTTTTCTCTACTCCTCCCCACTCTTATGCTATGGAATTTTAATTTGTCTCGGCTGTCATAAACTCAATTTCAGAAGTCAGTCAGTTTCTAGGGTGGAAACCAGACTGCTATGTCTCCTTTAGTTCATGCCCTGTTAGATGCCCACTGAATAGGCACTTATGTACGGCTGTTACCTTGAGTTTCAAAAATGATGAAGCAGAGAAAGAGTAGTAAAAGTTAATTTAGTTTCTCTGTTATGCTCTAACATTTGTGGTGCACATCAGCATCTGAAGTTATACACTATGCCAGCAAAAGTCATCACCAAGGACTGGCCATAGCCTGTGGGCACAACACTAGGCAAAGGTATAAACTTCTATGTGTTCTAAAGTAGTCATGCATGTGTTTCTCACATTCAGACTTGATTATTTATTTTACCTACCCTTAAGTGTCATCTTTCATATGTAATGTGCAATGTAATCTGAATGTTAAGGTTTATTGTCTTACATTTATCAGACATAAGTTCTGAGCTATTTATACTCATATAATTAATTTTATCTTGTTATATCATGCATAAGAATACTCTGGAATAATTACAAATTAAAATTATTTTTTCCCCTGAATTTCCAAGGATTAGAGGAGATGGTAGCTGTTTTTTGTTTCTATATTTAAGCATTTCTTAATTCTATAAGGCTAGGAGAATATGTAATTTGAACTCAAGGTTTTGTGAGCTGAGATATGAAGAAGGCTGCCTATGAAAACTGACTTTTCCTCAAAGTAGTGTACAATAGAACAGAACAGTTGGTGAACTACATAACTTGGTTCAGCCTCCCTACTAAAATTTATAAATTGAGTTCAAATATATCACCCTCTCTTAGTCCCACACAGCCAGGTAGATGGTTGAGGCATGAGTTGAAAAATGGCAGAAATTGAACTCACACAGTCAAACATAACATTACAGTGCACCCATATTTCAGGCTCTGAAAAGTATGTAGACTACCAGCAGTGAAACAAGGAGAAAGACAACAGAAGGAAAGAGGAGGGCAGGTAAACAAAATATTTAGCCAAGCAGGTCCTCTGTTCAAGACCTCAAGAACTCATGCGTTCTCAATCATGAGTTGTGTTTTTGTTTGTTTGATTTGGTTTTTGGTTTTGGTTGTTGGTTGTGCTTTTTTTTTTGAGGGGGGTTGTTTGTTTTTAATGTAATGAGGTTTATGACGCAACTGCATTACCCTTCGTTCTCCAGAATTTGTTTTGCGACTCTGGATGTTGAATAACTTCAACTTCAGAAGGATACATTGATGACAAAGTGGATGATGATTGTCTTCCTCTCTGGTAGAGTGCTTCAAAAATTCCAGTATAAATAAATGCTGCAAAAATGAAAATACATGGGAATAATCTTCCTGACATTCAAACTAAGTTTTATCATTGATTACGTAACAGACCTCATAGGACTCACCCCTTCAAAAGAATTGTGAGATCTAGCAAGAGGATTCCTTTTCACAGAAACACTCTGCCTTTTGGGTCCATTCCCTCTAATCCTTGGGCTCAGTATCTTCTCTAATTCCACAGGGGAACCACCTGCAGAAAGTGCTACTGGGGTAATTTGTTATATTATCAAGAATCCTTTTGCTTTAGAGAGGCTAGATATGACCTCAGACAACATGAAAAAAAGACAGATCATAAAATTTAAGCTACGTAAATGGTGACATTTATGGTTGTGGTTAATGTATTTCAGCATGCAGAAATATTCAACTCATCTCTACATCTCAGCATTTTTCAGTTTCCATAGATTCCATAGTGAAACTTGCCATCAAACATTAAAAAAAAATCTTTCCTGCAAATATAGCAATCTATCCTTATCTGTAATGATCAAAGCTGGATACATTTGCATGGTTTCCCTACTAAAATTATTTATTCAATAAAATCCACAAACTCATAACCAAGGGCTCTCATACTTAAATTCTCTTCATTAAGCATTGCATTTTATGGCCTAAAAGTGTTTTCAACTGAATTTCCATAAAATGACTGCACATATGTATGTAGCTAGTCAAGTTTATCTAGGGGGAAAAAAAAAAACCCACAACATTCTCTGTGGGTGATGAGAAAATGCAGTTATCTAAGGCCTGTCTTCTGCTGGAGGAAGGCATTCTTAAATGTAATTTAATATCACACTTTATCAAAGTTAAAAATATTCCAGAATACTTTGGTTTTAACTTTTCACAGAGCCATGTCATGTGTTATAGAATCACAAATCATAGAATCATAGAATCATTAAGGTTGGAAGAGACCTCAAGGATCATCTAGTCCAACTGTCCCCCTATCACCTGTTACCCACCAAACCATCATAGAATCCCTAAGGTTGGAAAGGACCTCTGAGATCATCAAGTCTGACTGTCAACCTACCACCATGCCTACTAAACCATGTCCTGGAGTGCCATGTCTACCTGTTTTTCGAACATCTCCAGGGATGACGATTCAACCACCTCTCTGGGCAGTCTGTTCCAACACCTCACTACTCTTTCTGTGAAGAAGTTTTTCCTAATAGCCAATCTAGAACCCTTCCTGATGCAATTTGAGGCCATTCCCTCTTGTTCCATTGCTTGTTACTTGGGAGAAGAGATCGACACCCACCTCACTTACAGGCAGTTGTAGCAAGTGATCAGGTCTCCCCTCAGCCTCCTATTCTCCAGAATAAACCAGGCCAGAAAAAAATATAACTCCACCAAAATGGAGCTTTAAAAAATTCCACGACACTCATGCTTGTTCCTCTCCAAAAATATGGAATGCTTCATGAATTTGCTTGCCTTGTCCCTAAGTACCAGATCCAACCTTTCTTCAAACACCCCTAGTGATGGTGACTCCACCACCCTCCATTCCAATGCCTGACCACTCTTTCCGAGAAGAAATTTCTCCTAATATCCAACCTGACCCTCCCCTGGCACAACTTGCAGCCATTCCCTCTTGCTCTTGTGTAATTGTATCAAGTTTAGTGCAAAAGTGGCAATAAACCTTATGTGAAGTGGCAATAAACCTTATGTGGAGTGGAACATCTCCCTTATGAGGAAAGGCTGAGGGAGCTGGGTCTCTTTAGCTTGGAGAAGAGGAGGCTGAGGGGTGACCTCATCAATGTTTATAAATATGTTAAGGGTGAGTGTCAGGAAGATGGAGCCAGGCTCTTCTCAGACTCACTAAGTGGTAGGACAAGGGGCAACGGGTCCAAGCTGGAGCATAGGAGGTTCTGGGTTAACGTAAGGAAAAACTTTTTCACTGTGAGGGTGACAGAGCACTGGAACAGGCTGCCCAGAGAGGTTGTGGAGTCTCCTTCTCTGGAGACATTCAAAACCCGACTGGACGTGTTCCTGAGTGATGTGCTCTAGGTGACCCTGCCTTGGCAGGGGGGGGTTGGACTAGATGATCTTTCGAAGTCCCTTCCAACTCTTGTGATTCTGTGATTCTGTGATTATGATCAGGAAGACCTTCATGAAGTACTGTAGGAGCTACTACTCAGCATAGGAGCTCTTTTTTCTCTGAAGGGAAGGGTCACTGCCCTATTTGGATAAATGCAGGCCAACTGAAACTAAAGAACATAGAAATCTCCCTCACATTTGGTTTCTTGAAAACTTATTTTCACTAAAATTATCTGACAAAACCAAAATTGTAATGTAAGGGCAGACAGGAACTTAGGTGCCCTCCCTTAGATGAATTGCCCCAATACTGGAATACAAACTGTTGTACAACTGTCGTGCTCTTCACTCTCTTTTTTAACACTCTTCCATCCACTTATCATGCTGTGGCCAGCTTTGGAAGAATCAATGTACATACATCTTCCCCCTACTTAAGATATATGGTTGATTAGGAATATGAGTTTCAATTAAGGATTTAATGGAAACCTTGTGCTCATATAGCTGGGGTAAAGGAAAAAAAAAACAAAAACAACCCAAACCTGATGTATTTGCATCTCTTTCACTAAATTATGTTGAGTCAAAAGATGATCAGGAAGTAGAAGCTAGTCTCTGCTGTATTCCCAGGGATCTGTTAATATGCATGTAATCACTGTGCATAAATTTCCCATTTGTAAGTTCGTGATTGCAATGCCCCATATTTCACAGATGTGCTGTGATGGTAACTGCATTAAAAGGGAAAATTAAATGGGGGCAATGAGAGTTGAGTATCTTAAATAAAAATCTAAAAAAAACCATCTTTCTCTAAGTGTCAGCCAGATGAGGATATGGGGTTAAAAAATGGGAGTAGCAAGGAAAAGACTGAAACAGTTAGGATGTGCCATGTGAATAAAAGAAATGCTGATATAGGAAGGAAATTGTTTCAGAATATGGTGTCCAGGTTAGGCTAGCCCCTATGGCAGAACTAATTTGCCTGAGTGATACTTGTATAGCAGAAAATCCAACCTGACATTGACCTTACCAGTATTGCAGAGACAATGTTTTCACAAGGGAAAAATTTCCTTGAAATAAGGAGTTTCAGTACAGTCAAAACACATGGTGTCCTTCCACGTAACGTAAATTTCTTATCCTACACAAACCAGGCATGAGAAACGAAGGGGATTTCCCACTTTTCACTTGCTTCAGTTTCCTGCTTCCTTTATAGGAGTAGAAAATCAATGAATACACTTTTATTCTGTTTTTCTTAAAGGTTTTTCTAGTGTAAGCAGAGGATTAGACAACAATTTTCAGTGGTTAGTAACTTTGTGCATCTATTTTTCACTGTTGGAGTTTTTGTATCCTTTGTTGTAGGGACCCAAAATTTTGCCACTTCTTATTATTGCACTACAATCACGTAAGAATTTTAAAAAGGAAAGAAACAGAAAAAAAAAAAAAGAAAACAAAAAAAAGATAACAACAAAGCAATACCCCCCCACACCCCGAACCTTCAGGTATCTTCAGTACAAACTTCCAGCTCTCTGATAGCACTGTCACTGCAGCAAGAGTAAAACATTGACTGCAAAGCCAAGCATTATTACTGCAGAGCTCAGTAGAATGAAAGCACAATATGAGATGCAGACTTTCTATGGAAAGAATTCATTGTCAACAGCTCAGATTAAATAGTAAAGTTGGATCAGCAAAGAGGTACAGTGATACTTATTTTTAGGTTTAAGGTAGCTGATTTGACCCAATTTTAGTTAATTATCCATGTAATTTGCCTGTTTAAACAGCTTGTTTCCTTGGGTAAAATTACTCTGGCCTAATTTTAGACTTAAAAACACTTCAGAGTTCCAAAAGTGACTTGTATAATCTTAAAACAGATATCCGAAACAGAACTTATGAATCACACTTCATTCATGATTATTTGTCTTCATTGACTGTAAGTGGACACTGGAATGACTTAGTAATACTTTACTGTCTAACTTGTAGTTTTCTGAAACTAGGCAAGATGAATAGCATGTACTGTATCAAAAATGTATTTCACAATGCATGCATATCAAACATGTTTCATATCAGTCAAATCAAAGCCCATCTTGCAACAAGAGGTGAAACTGTCCTATAGCATCTGTATCCAATTGTTAGTTCTACTTTTATTAACCTCTACTTCTACCCAACAACAGACATCTTCTTCATTTAACTAACTCCTGTGAGCTAGCATCTTCCTCTTTTCCTACCTTTCCTTCATCTTCAGCCATCACTTTGCTGAACTTCTACAGGCCACTCTAAGGTCTCTTTATCCTCCTTGAACTTCCATCACGTCCCTTTGAGTATACATGTCTTCTGTCTATACCAAATTCCTTCTTCCTTTCACCTTTTCCTGGAGTCTCTCTTTACCTCTTGTCATTTGATCTGTGTTTCTCAGTCATAAGGCTCAACTAGAGAGCAAGAGAGGTAACTTCACAGAAGACTTCTCTACTTTACCAAGTGTATCATCAGCAGGGAGCAGCTGCATGAAACAAGCTCTTCAGTGGGAGGTGGGAAGCAGAAGCACCTACCATTGCATTTGAAACCTTCAGATAACTAAGTAGTGCTGCAGTCTTAAGTAAAGTTTAAGTCTACAGTAATTTAAACGGTGTCTATACTTGGAACTTCATTTGAAAAACTCTGTTCAAGAATAAGAGAGTTCAAGAGTAGATTTTGTTTGAAACAACAGATTTTTAACTCAGAAAAGGATGTCACTCTATTGGAACTGCATGTGTAAGTTTCAATTATATTTCATGTGACATAAAAACCCAAGAACGACAATATCAAACCTGTATCTACTTTTATTTTTTAAATAGTATTTAAAGATACCTTATTTTTTTTCAGCTGCCATCTTGCCAAACAACCTATAAAAAAAGTAGAACTTTTCTACTGAAGAGCAAATCACATAGAAAAGTCATTTCATTAATTGCTGTTGCTGCAGCTTGTGCCTTGCACGTGCCAAAAACATCTCTCTGACACTTGAAATAGAATTCCAAGGTGAGATGGACAGAGAACTGGCATAATGGCAGAGCCCAGAAGGTTGCCATAAGCGGTACAGAGTCTAGCTGGAGGCCTGTAACCAGTGATGTGCCACGGGGGTCAGCGTTGGGTCCAGCCTTATTTAACATATTCAATAACGACCTGAACAATAGAACAGACCGTATCCTCAGCAAGTTTGCTGATGGCACCAAGTTGGGAGGAGTGGCCAACACACCGGAAGGCTGCACTGCCATTCAGTGAGACCTGGACAGGCTGAGAGTTGGGCGAAGGGAAAACTTATGAAATTTAACAAGGGCAAGTGTAGGGTCCTACACTTAGGCAAAAACAACCCCAGGCACCAGTACAGCTTAGGGTTTGACCTTCTCGGAAGCAGCACAGCAAAGAAGGACCTGGGAGTCCTTGTGGATGACAAGCTCTCCATGAGCCAGCAGTGTGCCCTCGTAGTCAAGAAGGCTAACAGTAACATGGGGTGCATCAAGAAAAGCATGGCCAGCAGGTCCTCCCCCTCTACTCTGCCCTGGTGAGGGCACAGTTGAAGTGTTGTGTTTAGTTCTGGGCTCCCCAGTTCAAGAAAGGGGTGGCTGGAAAGCTGTGCAGAGGAAAAGGACCTGAGGGTGTTGGTTGACACTCACCTGGACATAAGCCGGCAGTGTGTCCAGGTGGCCAAGAAAGCCAACAGCATCCTGGCCTGTATGAGGAATCGTGTAGCCAGCAGGAGCAGGGAGGTGATCGTCCCCCTCTACTCAGCCCTAGTGAGGCCACATCATGAGTACTGTGTCCAGTTTTGGGCCCCTCACCACAAGAAAGACATTGAGGCCCTGGAGCGTGTCCAGAGAAGGGCAACGNGAGATGAGGAGAAATTTCTTCTCGGAAAGGGTGATCTGGCATTGGAACGGGTTGCCCAGGGAGGTGGGGGAGTCACTTTCCCATTGGGTGTTTAGAGAAAGGTTGGATATGTGGTACTTAAGGACATGGTTTAGTGGGTAATAGGTGGTGGGGGGACGGTTGGTCTAGATGATCTGTGAGGTCTCTTCCAACCTTAATGATCTATGATTCTGTGAAAGACAGGGAACTACTCGAGAGGGTCCAATGGAGGGCTACCAAGATGACTAGGGGCCTGGAGCATCTCTCTTATGAAGAAAGGCGGAGGGAGCTGGGTCTGTTTAGCCTGGAGAAGACTGAGAGGGGATCTGATCAACACTTACAAATACCTGAAGGGTGGGTGTCTAGAGGAAGGGGGCAGACTCTTCTTAGTGATGCCCAGTGACAGGACAAGGGGCAATGGGCACCAACTGAAACACAGGAAGTTCTATCTCCATATGAGTAAAAAACTTCGTTACTGTGGGGGTTATGGAGCACTGGGACAGACTGCCCAGAGAGGTTGTGGAGTCATCTTCTCTGGAGATATTCAAGACCCGTCTGGTTGCAATCCTGTGCAATGGGCTCTAGATAATCCTGCTCTAACAGGGGGGTTTGACTAGATGATCTCCAGAGGTCCCTTCCAACCCCTACACATCTGTGAATCTGTGAATTTCATTCCTGATAACTACAGGACTATGGAGGAACGATGAGTGCCCAAAACCGATGATAGTGGTGGTATTTTAATTAAAATATCAGACAGTTTTGTACTAGGTAGAAAAGAGGTATCATCCATAATATTTGTGAAATATGATGCTCTGATGAGAGAAGGCAAGAGACCAATTTTATTGAATTTATGGTGGATGACAGTTATGTTAAAACTGGCATTTGATCATCTAGAAATTCAACTAACATAAAACCAATATTTTCAATGATAATATGGCTTCTGTTTCCCACAGAACTTCAGTTTAAATGTAGCCAATACCTAGGCTTATTTGCAAATCAAGTACACCTTTTTGAGATAGTATTTATTGTTATATTTTAACTAAATGTTCTTTGTTGAATATATATTTCCTTTCCTAACAGGCTTGACTTTAAAAAAAAAAGAAAAAAAGAAAAATAGCAACCAGCAAAAAACCTCCAAAAATCTATAAATCAAAAGTTCTGTCATAGAAAAGGAAATCATATAAATTTCACTTAGATAGAATCACTACAGAACCAGGCCAGTAGAACAATAGCCATGTACCTTCTTTGCTGATCAGTACTCCTACTGCAGTGCCTCAAATTTTTGATTGTGTACATAATTTTGGTGGATTTGGCCACTCGCTTTTATGAAAGAAAAAAAAAAAACAAAAACAAAACACAAAGCCCAAAACCACCATTCAGTTAAATTTTAGGTCATTTCAAAGAGTGTTTTCCTTATGTATTTATTAATTTGGAATATTTATTAACTTTACTTCTAGAAAAGTGAAATAAAAATACTTATTTCCTTTTTTAATAAGAGGCTTTTTGTTTTTCAGATTATATTTTTGTTTCTTTTGGTGGACTGTAGGAATGAAACTTAGGAGTTCTGTAATTCTGCAGGTTCTACCACATCCCTGTGTGTCTATCCCTGTTATTCCTTTTACCTTGTTCCAAGGTAAATTCTTATTTACTGCCATGTTTTTTTCCAACTCTTCTATGCATTTCTTCCTTCTTCTGATCCGAGGATGATGTTTTTGTTATTTCTCTCTAATACTATTAGATATATGGATTACATCCATGAATCCTTATTTTCTTAAAAGCTCACTAAACTGAAGTGTGCTCATGTTCCATTCATTTTAACTCAACCACACTATTCAAAATATTGATGTATAGATATTTGCAAATCAATAATTCCAACACTTGAAAAAATACCTTATAGACAGTTGCATTTAAAAAAAAAAAATTATCCAAACATTTTTTGAGATTTTTATTCAATTTCAGATGACTTCAGATGATATTTGAGAAAATTTCTTCTTGTTATGTTATTAAAGGATTTAAGTTTAAAACTGCAGACTGCACACACTTAGCTGAATTCCGCCTTAAGCTCAGAATAAAATACAAAGGCTAAAATGTGTGAATTCTAAATAGTACAAGAAATAGAAAATAAAAAATTAAATACCACAGTAAAACTAAGAAGATTGTCTTTCTTCTTCTTCTACCTGGAAAAGCTAGTAGATTTTTTAAGTTATTGGCTGTTCTAAGTCCCATGAAATCTAGATACCAAACACAGAGGCAAAAATAGTTTAAGGGCTTTCTTTGTGGAATTGAACATTTTTCTTGAAATTCTGCAGTGAGCATGACAACCTTTATTAACTTGTTTTACTGAACTCCTTTTCCTCTTTTTTGTTTTCATTAGATTTAGCTCATTATCACATATTAGATAACTAATTTTGCTGTAATCCTGGAATTCAAAAGGGGACAGAGAATAATGTTTTTTTCTGTTATTCAGATTGTATTTTAAATTGTAAGGTTCCTTTGTATTTTTTTCTACTGTTATTGGCCATGGTCAGAAGCAGAAAGTGAGGTTTCAGGCTCCTTATGTGGGCTGATATATCAGAATACACCTTAATGAAAAATCCCTTGTAAAAAAAAAAAAACAGGGATAGATTTTAAAATCAGACTTCTAGTGTTATTCTGCTGCACTCGATTCCTCCAAATATTTTTTCCAGTATTTTAGTGTTCATTTTAAATCATACAGTGATAAAGTTCTTCTTTCCTTAAAATTTCAGGTGACAGAAAAACTTCATATCTGTCTCTACAAGCTGTTCCAAATTAATTTTCTCTGTTCATATGCAGTCTTAAACTTATAGGCTATATCCATAACTAGTGCAAAGAAGGCAGGCATAGGAAGAGTTTGATTCCCCCATCTGCAATTCTTTCCTCATCTCCTTAGCCTTGTGTTTTGATAAACTTCAGTATTCAGACAAAAGGGCTGTTAAATATCTGCTTCATATTAATAATTGTGATTTGCTTTGTTCTTTTGTTTCTCAAAGTTCCATTGTCATTTTTCTTTTACCATATCTCTGAAGTATCTTTTTCTTCTGAGGATTATGGCAAATACTAATCCAACTTGGGTATTGAAAATGACCTAATATATCAGTTTGGAATGCTTCCAGCTGCAGAAAAATCTCATTCTTCTATTCTCTATACATTTCAGAATGTTATCTGTCACAAAAGAGGCCTTTGATCCACCAGTTAGAATTGCATTTTTGTTTTGCTAGCTGATTTTGCAGATACTTTCATCATTTATTCTGTTATTTCTCATTTTTCCCATGTACTATACCATAGCTGGTAGGTACATATGAAAACACCCAGTTAACCTCTCTGTGTCACAGGTAAGTACTTACAACTAGTCAGAGTTAATGGAAATGAGGCCTCAATTTTGTCATACCGTTCTCAAACACTTGCAACATAAAGGAACTTTTTAGAGAAGATTAAAAAAACCACCACCACCAACAACAACAACAAAAAAACCACAATAAAAAACCCCCCCACACCATAAATCCAAACCCAAACCCTGAATTGTTTTCACAGAATCATAGACTGAATCATAGAATGGTTTGGTTTGGAAGGGACCTTTAGAGACCATCTAATCATAGAATCATAGAATGGTTAGGGTTGGAAGGCACCTCACAGATCATCTAGTTTCAACCCCCCTACCATGGGCAGGGACACCCTCCACTAGACCAGGTTGCCCAAAGCCCCATCCAGCCTGGCCTTGAACACTTCCAGGCAGAGGGCCTCAACAACCTCTCTGAGCAACCTGTTTCACTGCGTCAGCACCCTCACAGTGAAGAATTTCTTCCTTTAATCTAATCTGAATCTCCCCTTCCTCAGTTTAAGTCCCTTATGACCCCTTGTCCTGTCACTACATGCCCTCATAAACAGTCTGTATCCAGCTTTCCTGTAGTCTCCTTCAGGTACTGCAAGGCTGCTGTAAGGTACAAAGTCCAACTGATGACCAGTTAACAGTGTTTTCCCTCAAGGATTGATAATGGGGCCAAACTGTTTTTATTAATGTTGTGTAGGATAGGGCAAATGTACTCCAAGGAGATGATAACACCAAATTCAGGGGAGCAGTCAATATGGGAAGGCAATGGTGTTACTCAGAGGGATCTGGACAGGCTAGAAAAATGGACTGACAGGAATCTCATGAAATTTAATGAAGGCAGACACAAAGTCATGCATTTGGAATTAAATAACTGTATGCAATGGTACAGAAACTGGATGTCATCTTTTCAGTGAGGACAAATGAAATTTTTTTGGCAAATACAATATCTTTTTTTAAAAACTGTTGAAGTTCCAAAGAAGCTGTTGAGAAATAAAAAATGCAAATACAGTGGAAAAATCTAAGAAATCTGATACGAATTGCTAATGCGCTATTCATAAAAAGGGGAAAATATAGAAAGTTATCCCCTAAAATATATATATTTTTTTTACTTTAGCATTTGTGGTAAAATGGTAAGGCATTTAATTAGTTCAATTAAAAGAAGAAAAGTGGTTTTATTTTTTATTGATTCTAAGCAGTACGAAGACATTCTAAATTATCTCATTTATAAAGATGTTAAATTGGCTGTCCAATTAGTCATAGAATAAATATCTAAATAGAAACACAGCAGCATGAGTTTGGCCAGGAATAATGATATTTAGCAGTGCATTTGATATATGGTTACTGAGACTGCTTTGTTCTTTTCCTGGAGTTTCAACACTGAATAGAAAAGGAGACAGGATGCAGGTTTCATTATTGATTACATTGTCTCCAATTTTGCACACAGATTTTTTCCCCAGTTTACAATAGCAATAATTACCTCATTAAAATAATTTCCTAAGGATTAATGTAATTTAATGGCTAGGCTTGATAAACATTTTCAACCAAGATTTTGGTTGCCAACTCATCTCCAAGAAATGCTCTTAATTTTTTGGTGGATATTTAGGCCTATCTTTGGTCAAAAATTGGCTTGACCATACCTACAAGCACCTTCATGTTAGCAGGATGTTCACAAACTCAGGGAGCAAAAAAACTATAGAGGGTCATCTCAAGCAGATTTAACCACTGGTCCGTGTTTCCTGACAATTCACAAAAATGCTGTTTCCCAAGGCAATATGTGTAAGTGTACTACAACCAGAAGATAACATTTTTCTTCTACTTCTCAAAGAAACATTCTTCTGTTTAACTGGAACTGGAATCAACATGAGACTAATAGTCCTAAGAGGATAAAGATTACTTCATTTATGTAAAATAGGGGATCATTATATGGAGTCTAGCACAATGCTTCAAAGAGGAAAAAAGGAGAAGATGGATATATTTCCTTAAGGATGTCATTGATAGGAACCAGTGATGAGCAAAAGACTCTCCTAAGGATGAAGTTCCAGAGGAACACGTCCTGCTAGTACTCTACCTGAAACCTACAGGTAATTATTCTATAAGTACATATAAGAATCCTGTACTATGTTTATAGGTTATTATTCATTATTTCAGGGAAAAATAAGTCTTCAACCTTAGATTTAGATTACTTACTTTTACCAGATAGAGTCTTCTGGCTTTTTTGTACATAAAACCTCTGATGTGAGAAAAATTTACAGAGACAATGCATGTGCATACATTCTATTACAAATACTAAAGAAGTTTGAATTATGCTATTTTATTTATGATTAAAATAGTATAAGATTTTTAAACAAATATGTTTATATTAGAAAAGAAGAAAACACATGAATGCTTATTCTATTCCATCTCAGGTGCAGATAACAAAGCAATACCATTATCGAGTTGTCTTAAAAATACTGCAGTATTTACCTTTCCCAAACAAATAAAGATTGGGTATAACAAGTTATTTCAAAATAAAAATTAAATACCAATTCATATCACAGCTAAATGGCCTGAGGGGTCTGAGAACTAACTGCTAGCAATGAATAAAGAGAAAACTGCAAGAAAAAATATAGATCTTGGAAAGAGGTACAGATTGTTCTCTGCTTGTTCCATTTGTTAGCTGGTCACATACATTGCTAGAACAGGAAGTTCTGAGTTGTAGACTGAACTCTTCAAGAGTGCAGTGGCTCCCACTCAGTTCACATACCATGCTTTCCTTTCCATGGAAACCAGGGCAGGATGGAGAAGATTGTTCGGTGCTCAGACCTTATTGAATATATAATCAAGACTCAGTAAGCCATGAGAATAACACAGTCAACACTAAGCACACTTTTCCAGCAAGCAGGTGGATTTCAGCACAGGAAAAGAAACTGGAAATGAGAAGGAGGAGAAAGACACGTGAAAATTAGATAAAAAATCATTATTAAAAACATAAAAAAGGATTAAAATAATTTGAAAATAAAGGCTCAGAAAAGCAAATTGTTTCAAATATTTGACTTAACCTTCCTGAATTATGCAAGTCTTCTAGATCTGTTTGCTTTTTTAATTAATAGTTTACTGTGAACTTAGATTTTTCTAAATAGCAGTGTTCGGTAACTTTAAAACGCCACATGCAAGGTCCTATCAGAAATCTTCTTCTCAGGATAGTTAAGTCAGCTATAAAAGCTGCCAAATTAATTAATAAAACATGTGTTTGACACAGGTAGCACATCTCGTCTCAGAAGATCATTGCTGTGTCTGCTTTTGTGGCTTACTTATCATGTTACATGCACATAGTTTTAAATCATGAGGTGGAACAGCAAAAAGTAGGAGACAAACATTTGTATGTGTATAAGGAAAGACACGAGAAAAAGTATGTGTCTTTTAATTCTTCACTAAAACAGTGTTCACCTCCCTGTCCTGGCTTTTTCTTCCAGAGCTTCCCAGGAACAGCTGCAGCCTGAAGTGAAAAGGGCACCACAGGTGCCCCTTCCTGCTATGTCAGTCAGAGCAAGAGAAGACCACAACTCCATCACATCACTTGATGAGGAAAAAATGCAAGTAGAGCTACACACAAGACAGGTACATTCTTCCCTGCTGTTTGGTTTTGGGGTTTTTTTATGGGATTTCCTCTTAATATAGCCTTTGGCATGTGAATTTTGGGAACCAAAGCTAAGAAAGATAATAGGAAGTTGGGTGAAAGACAGCTAATCCGTCATTATCCCCTCCAGGAAAACCTGCAGCTGGGTGCTTAGTCTATTTGTATTAATGTTAACTTATAATGTCACGTTGTCTTTGAGGTCTCATATCTTAGTTTTTATTTTAAGAGTTTTTGTTCACTGGAAGAAATATGAAAGTATACAACTATATTTTATCCCTTTGCAAATTAAGTATATTTTTGGTAATAAGGTGAAAGCTTAAGAACTAACACAAGTTCTAACACAAAGATACATATTTTTCATGAAGAAAAAGCAGATAAAGTATGGATATGTATTTTGCTATGTAAAATTCCCTAAGATATAAATCACACAGAATAAAGAAGGAATTCATTTGGCTAAATGTACACATTGAGAGTGTGAATGCCTGCACCTGAGCTAATCACTTTAGGCTCCCTAGTAGTCAAAGGAGAGAAATAGGCACTTCTAGGTCACAATTCCTGTTATCCTAAAATAGGCATCTGAAGTAGGTCAGCTGAACTGCGCCCTGAGAGTGCCTATTATTCTCTACCAACTATAAAGGGAGCCCTAGTTGATTAATTCAGATTCAGTGCAGATGTTTAAGGAAGATGGGATGAATCCCATCCAGGGAATCCAGAATGGCTATTAAGAGACCAACAGCAAAAAGTGAGAATTCTTATTTTTCAGATATATAGAATCCAAGCTAATTGCGTACATTTAAACACTGAGTTTAGGTTCCTAAGTCATTTAAGCATTATGGAATATTATATCTTATTTCATACTGTATTTTCATTTTGCTCAGAGAAACTACTATCAACTTTTTATCACTGTATTTTAATCTTATGATCCATGACTCATATTCTTTTTCTTTAAGAAAGATGAAAGTCTTCCCCAACCTTAGCAGACTTTTATGAATAAGAACTTAACAATGCGAAGAAATTCACCTTTTCATCTATTAAAGAGTGCTGTAATACCAGTAGCTTGGGAAATATAACATTAAAGACAGATCTGTCATTAGGCTTACCAATATAACTTGATTTCAGCAGGACTGCTATGAACATTTTATCAAATGAACACCCGAGTTTCAAATCAACTCAAAATGGTTTGGATTTTCTCTTCCAAATTTGTCTGGAGAAAAAATGGAGTCCAAACATATTGCTCCTCCGTAACTGTGACTCTGTTTCAATACTGAAAATACTGGCTTATTTATGGTTGGTTCAAATGTGAAAACAGAACAACAGATAATGTAAGAGGATGGTTAATGAAAAGATTTTTAAGCAGATAGAACAATATCTTAACTACAGCATACCAGCCAGACCCTTATCCACTTAAAGTAAACATGGATAGTTTATAATGCTTCTAATCAGTAGATCAGTAAATTTTCCAGTGTCAGTGAAAAATTTCTGATCTAAAAGGTTACTTTTGAGTCCATAACTGTTTATCATAACAAAGAAAGTATTCCATTCCATTTTATCACTGTCAATGTGGGTATATTATGATCATCTTAAAAACACTATCTTAAAAAAAAAAAAAGAGAGAAACCCAACCCATAAATTTTATCATTTTTTCAAGTTATTTCCTGGAGAGCAACTGAAATAGTAATTTTAGATAACAAAGGTTTTCTAGTCTTTGGTATCCCAAACAAGAGAATAAGCAATGAGGATTATAGAAGAAATATGAATAGGATTTAAAACCCATGGTATAACTTCCATTGACTTTGTTGAGCTTTTGATCAGATCCCAAAGTAAATGAAATAGTTTGAATTATATCTGGTTACTCATCATTTGCTAACAAAACAAATTCATAGAATCATAGAATAGTTCCAACCCTTTCTGCCATGGCCAGGGACACCCTACACTAGAGCAGGTTGCCCAAAGCCCCATCCAGCCTGGCCTTGAACACTTCCAGGGATGGGGCATCCACAGCTTCTCTGGGCAACCTGTGCCAGTACCTCACCACCCTCACAGGAAAGAATTTCTTTCCAATGTCCAATCTAAATTCCCGCACTTTTAGTTTGTACCCATTACCCCTTTTACTGTCACTATACTCCCTGACAAACAGCCCCTCGCCAGCTTTACCTGTAGGTCCCCTTTAGGTATTGGAAGGCCATGATTAGGTCTCCCTGGAGCTTTCTCTACTGCAGGCTGAACAACTCCAACTGCCTCAGTCTGTCCTCATAGGAGAGGTGCTCCAGCCCTCTACTCATCTTTGTGGCGCTCCTCTGGACTTGCTCCAGCAGCTCCACGTCTTTCCTGTAATGGAGACCCCAGAGCTGGATGCAGTACTCCAGGTGGGGTCTCACAAGAGCGGAGTAGAGGTGTAGAATCCCCTCCCTCAACCTGCTGGCCGGGACATGGTTGGCTTTCTGGGCTGCTAGCGCACACTGCCCGCTCATGTTGAGTTTTTCATCGTCAATTAGCACCCCGAAGTCCTTCTCCTGAGGGCTACTCTTAATCCAGTTCTGGATGGATTGAAGAAAAAGAAGAAAAACTGTAGCCTTTGAGACCTCTTCTAGTTCTTTCTACCGATATTTGCAGCAAGCAAGATACATCCAAGCAGCAAGCAGGAATAAGATTTTTTGTTTCTTACATTTTATCATCATCTTAAAACCTTTCAACCATCTAAAAACTAAGCATCTCAGCAATTTGTGAAGGCTCCTTCTACACAGAATAACAACCTCTAGAAAGTGTTGCAAATGACAGGCTATCCACACCTATTTTAGATTAATCTCTTTCTGGTTGGTGGCTCTCCGACTGACTGTAGGTGAAGTTTAGACATCTGGTTAATGCAAATTACCAACTTCTGAACAGCTAGAGTTTCTTTACCTCTTTCCTCTTGAAACCCTTGAAGCCTTGAACAAGTCAAATATTAACATTCATGCATGTGTATTCTGGTGGTAGGGACCACCAGCAAGAAATCAACATATAAAGAGAAGAGATAAAACATCATCTTCTATTCCTTTAGAGAATTCAGTAAGCAGTAAAATTATTTAAGCTGTTTACTACTGTATTTCGTGTTTCAATTCTTTGCTGTTCTGTTTGGGTTTTTTGTTTGGTTAGTTGGTTTTGTTTTGTTTTGTTTTTCTTAATGTTCTTACAGTGAGGGCATTCCTATTGTCTCACACTGTTGTGTGGATTACTATGGTTCTAGGTAGAGTAAAGTTCAGATTTTGATCTCTGCCTCCATGTAGGCACAATGGAGATCTAAGAGCTTCTGCCTCATAATAGAGAGACAGTTTTCATGAGCAACATATTAATTTCATAACTTAATCCTTCACCATTCAGTTTAGCTGAAATTATCCAGGAGATCATGAAGTGATTGACTGGAGACAGTCATATAATCACATGAATACATGTGTATGCATACAGGAACACATGGATGCATAGTGGCACCTGCACGGAAGTTTTATCTTAGTTCCAAATGCTTGAAATAATGCAGGGATGTATTCTATCCTACCAGACTGGTGTTTTCATGAAGCTAAGGTACACAATTCATGCCTGAAGATGTAAGACGTAGATATCTTTGAGATTTCAAGGCCCTCTGAGATACTGCTGAAGGATTCTGTAAAGCAGAGAGAGGCAAATGTAGAGCAACATATTTATCATGTTCTAGAAGCTGTTATGAATGTGAAAATGAGTTGTTCTGAACACCACAAATTCATCTGGATCTTGTCTGGAGAGGCAACCAGATCATTCACTCCAAAAGACAGTCACAGGAAAAATAAATTATTATACAATAAGTCCAAGTTTAACCATGTGGGAATAAGCTAGAGAACTATGTTGTATGACAGTCTAGATATACTTGTTAGGGCTAAAAAAGACTGTTTGGCAGTGACAAAATCTGCCAAGGAAATTTGAGCACATTTGTATTATGTAACAGATGTTACTGAACTGTTGAAGTTGCCACAAAAGCTTCAAGTGTGTTGCTTTGTCCAAAACATCTTGACATCATGTAGCCTCCTTTACTTAGCATTGCTGAGGCCACACCTGGAGTCGTGTGTCCAATTCTGAGCTCTCCAGTCCATAAGAAGCATGGACATACTGAAGAGAGTACAGTGAAGGGCCACAGAGATGATTAAGGGACTGTAATATCTGACATTTGAAGAATGGCTGGGAGAGCTGTGACAGTTTAGCCTGGAGAAGAGAAGGCTCGGTGGGAATCTTATTAATGTGCATAAATACTTGAAGGGATGGTGCGAAGACAATAGAGCTGAGTTCTTTTCAGTGATGCCCAGTGAAAGGATCAGAGGCAATGGGCACAGGCTAAAAAACAGGACGCTTCATCTGAACATGAGGATACACTTTTTACTGTGAAAAAGTAGCTAAGGTCAGGGTGACTGAGTCTCCCTCCTTGGATATATTCAAAAGCTATCTGGAAAGAGGCCTGGGCACCTGGGTCTAGGTGACCCTGCTTAAACATGATGGTTAGACCAGATGACCTCCAGAGGTCCCTTCCAACCTCAACCATTCTGTGATTCTGTGACATCAGAACCAGTATAATGTAACAATGTGCTGAACCAATATAATGTGACTGAAATCTTCTCTGTAAAACTAATTTATTTCTACTGCTTCAGTAATACAGCTCTGTGGTCTCAGATTTCATAAATTATTTACTGGGAGCTATCTTGAGTGTGTCAGTGCCACAAAATGTTTCTTTTTTTTTTTATTATTTAAATCAAGCACAGATCATCAAGACCACAGACTTACATCTAATTATTTTAATATGATACAACACACCCATAGAGAAAACAACAGAATGAAATTGGATAGTGCTAGCTAGACAACAGATTGTTACTTTTAGGTGTTATTAAAAGAAGTGAAGAAGCAGTTGGCAGACTTACCAGATCGTGTGTCTGCATGTCTGTTTCTCCTTCTCGCCTTCTGTTTAACTAAAGCATCTGTAGAGTCTAGCATAGCAGTCACTAGAAACTGTGCCTTTTGTTCAACCAAAATATTTTACATTGTAATGCACATTTGTGTTCCCTATTTGATTTACTGTCAATCTTATTTCTATACCTGGAAAAATAGATTAAAGGATAATCCCAGTATATTAAAATTTGAAAAATTTCTACTCTGGAAGAAGTCAGGGTCTGCAGGTACCTGAAATGTTTCATACATTTTCTTGAAGGCATGTACAGGGAATTCAAAGGTTTCTTGCAGTCTTTTGGAAGAGCTGGACTTAGGATATACTGGTGGATAACATGCTTTCCATGATTTTATCTGTGCTCAGCAGACAGCACAAATCAGAGATGTTAAACTGGTAAATACTCTCCCATCTCAGGGACCTCTGCAGGTCAGGTTAAATCCATGCTCATGAGGAAGCATAGTGGATGGAAGACAAAGATAGATTAGAAAACAGGTTCAGACACAAATTTACTTAACACATATAAGGCTTAAATTTTAGAGAGTTCATCTTGTTCCTACTTAAATGTCCCTGTTGCTACAGTTTTGGCCTATGAAAATTTACATTCTAAGTAAAAAAAACAAAACCTTAAAGACAACATCATGATCTTGATTAAATCTTTTGGTTTTACTAGTGGCTTTTATTTGGGGGAGGGTTCCAGTTTCAGAAATTTGAGGTACCAGTTGTTAGATCTTCACTTTATAGGATGAGTGTGTGTCACTGGCAGAAACCTGGGAGGGGGGAAATAATTAACTGGACATTAACTGATTAGTAGAACACAGAATCATAGAATGGGTTGGGTTGGAGGGGACCACAAGGATCATCTAGTTCCAACCCCCCCTGCCATGGCCAGGGACACCCTACACTAGACAAGATAGCCCAAAGCCCTTCCAACCTGGCCTTGAACACTTCCAGGGATGAGGGCTGCATAACTTCTCTGGGCAACCTGTTCCAGTATCTCACTACCCTCGCAGTAAAGAATTTCTTTCCAATGTCCAATCTAAATTCCCCCACTTTTAGTTTGTACCCATTACCCCTTTTACTGTCACTATACTCCCTGATAAACAGCCCCTTGCCAGCTTTTCTGTAGGTCCCCTTTAGGTGTTGGAAGGACACGATTAGGTCTCCCCGGAGCTTTCTCTACTCCAGGCTGTACAAGCCCAACTGCCTCAACCTGTCCTCATAGGAGAGGCGCTTCAGCCCTCTGATCATTTTTGTGGCCCTCCTCTGGACGTGCTCCAGCAGCTCCATGTCTTTCCTGTAATGGGGACACCAGAGCTGGACGCAGTACTCCAGGTGGGGTCTCACAAGAGTGGAGTCGAGGTGTAGAATCCCCTCCCTCAACCTGCTGGCCACAGTATTTCTGATGCAGCCCAGGACATGGTTGGCTTTCTGGGCTGCCAGCGCACACTACTGGCTCATGTTGAGCTCTTCATCAATCAGCACCCCCAAGTCCTTCTCCTCAGGGCTGCTGTCGATCCATTCTCCACCAAGCCTGTAGTTGTGCTTGGGATGGCACCGAGCCACGTGTAGTACCTTGCATTTGTCCTTGTTGAACTTCATGCAGTTTGCATGGGCTCACCTTTCTAGCCTGTCAAGGTCCCTCTGGATGACATCCCTTCCCTCCACATGATGTGTCTCGACCACATCACACATCTTGGTGTCATCGACAGACTTGCTGAGGGTGCACTCAATCCCACTGTCCATGTTGCCGACAAAGATGTTAAACAGCACTGATCCCAGTACTGACCCCTGAGGAACGCCACTTGTCACCGATGTCGACTTAGACATCGAGGCATTGACCACAACTCTTCGAGTGTGGCCATCCAGCTAATTCCTTATCCAGCGAGTGGTCCATCCATCAAATCCATGTCTCTCCAGTTTAGAGAAAAGAATGTCATGCGGCACAGTGTCAAAAGCTTTGCACAAGTCCAGGCAAATGATGTCGGTTGCCCTTCCCTTGTCCACCGACATTGTGACCCCATCACTGAAGGCCACCAAATTTATCAGGAATGATTTGCCCTTTGTGAAGCCCTGTTGACTGTCGTCAATCACCTCCTTACTTTCCATTTGCTAGAGCATAGTTTGCAGGAAGATCTGCTCCATGATCTTGCCCGGATCAATTTGTAAACAAATTTACAATGAAGAACACTATAAATATTTTTTTCTTTTTCCAAATGAATTTCAGAGAGTAATTCCACAGACTTTTTAAAACATAAGAGGTTGGCTTTATTATTTTTTTTTCCCTTTCTTTTCTCCTGGTCTTTATTGCTCCCCTGTTGTTAAAATAAAAAATAGGTAATCTCTTTGAAAGATAACAAGAATTGCTAGAAAACTGCTTGGGAGAGAAGTACTGAGGTTACCCAATAATTTGAACAAAAATAAGCTACCAGCTAGTGAGGAGGGTAGGAAATAAGAAAAAGCTTCAAAGGAGACAGAGAATGAATCTCCATATTTTGAACAAGAGATGAATAAAGCATATACTCACATCTTTAGACTATCCTGTTCAAAGACTACTTAAAACTTCTTTTTCTTTCTTTTAAACCTGTCCAGCTCATCTCCACAGGACATAATTTAATCCTAGTATGTATGTATGTTTTCTCCACTCCCATCCCTGTGGGCTGGAATATCACACTATGCATTCTGAGACAGAAATGTGCTTTCTTCTTTGGACAATCACACCACATATGTTACCGACAGTGCAAAGAATGTACATCAGTGGTTGAATATTTAAGTTCTGCAAAATTTATGGAATAATGAAGACAGTATGTCCATCCAAGGGAATAATTGCTTCATGGGGAGTCTGTGCATCTCAAATTGGTTGATTCCTGGACTTTAAATTGGCCCCTGTTCCTGTTGTTTAAAGCCAGCAAAAAGTAGCACTGGCAGGAAGGCTGCCTGCCAGAAAAGGGCATTTTCAAAGTCACACAGCATGAACATTTTCTTGTCAAGACCCATTACAAGAAAAAAGTAAGTGGCATTTCAATGAAATCGTCCTTTTTTTATACATTATTTGTTACTAGCTGGAGATGAAGTATCTGCTGCTGACTCTGAGAACACAGGGACATCTTTCTATTACAAGAAAGCAGAGATATGTGTGGAATAAGCAGATCCAAGTATTATATTTCTTTCTTTCTTCCACTTCTTTTAAATTTTGTTTTAAAATATTTGTTTAAATTTTTGAATGCAGATATTGCACTTTTATAACATTGTATTAGGTTAAACATATTCTGTGATGTGACATAATTTGATGTGACCTGACCAAACCAGATGAAAATGTCATGTTGTATCACTTTAATAAAGAGAAAAACATAGCTATACTTTAATTGACTTTTAAATCTATTAAAAAAAAATGTATGAAAAGTTAAACAGGTTCTCTTACACATGTCAATTTCTTATAGTCCTAGGTGAGCCAAAGTAATGACAATCTACTATACTGTTCAGATCTATACATTTAAAAACCCCAAACACTTTCTTTATATATAATGTTGAATTTCTACTTAGTTGTTAGACATTATACTTGTATGACTATTTTCTAAGCTAATAATCAGTGTTTATTTTGAGAAAGTTTATTGACTGACAAAAAAAAATTTGCAAATGCAAATTCCCAGTTGGAATGTAAATGTCAGTATCAACTCCAGTATAAAGTTCTTCACCATATAATAGAAGTGCAGAGCTGGGATTGTAATCCTTCTTTTAGCTGTGGACAACTGTGTTATTATTCAGCTTTTAAAACCTTTTTCCTTGTATATGTTCTTAGCAAGTAGGAAGAGGTTTTACAAATTCCTACAAGTCATGTACTTTTCTGTCTAACATTTTAAATCACCCAGCAGCACTATTTGAGAAGAAAAATAGTGAAAAAATGGGGAAGGGGATCAGCAGCTGACTCCTTAATGACAATTAACAGTATTGTGCTCTGTTCTTTTAATATTTGGGCCATTTAGAATCTCAAAAATAGTAATTGCTATCCTTGTGATTGTCCAAAGACCAAGATTGCAGTTGTTTGTATTTCTGAAGGCAGCTTTTGCGAGATCTACTGGAATGAAACAGTGATCTAAAAAGTCCCCAATTACTCTATCTACTGCCCAGATATGGTCATGGTCCTTCAGCAGCTCACTTTGATGGGCAATATGACAGAAAGACACATCTCGGAGGTCCTTTCCAACCTTAGTGATTCTGTGATCCTAGTCTTACGTATCTGCAGACCCAGGTCTGTCTACAAGGTAAAAACAGATGAGCTCTCTGATAACGGCATGTCGTTCAGTTCTAATATGAGACACACCTCTTTAGTGAATTTTTTTGGGATTCTTTGGTATTAATATGTTCTGATTTTCTTAAGCAAAGTACTGATGAAGACACAAAACTTCGAATCAGCAGGTGCTGATTCATATTCCTGTACTTTGGTACAAGTAGAGGAATTCATGTTTGTCTGCATCCATGCGTATCTGTTTTCGAAAGGCCACAGTGCAGCAGGGAATACAGCATTTACAGTGCATGGAGGAGTTCATAAGGCATAACAATATAGGGGACAAAGGCAGCATCCAGGGGATTTCATAATTCTTTGTATATCACAAAACAATGCTCTGAGAGTCCCTAGGTTGGAAAGTCATGAATAGTTGATTACACAGATTGAAGTCTTTCCAGAGCGGATATCCAAATGGCTGTTACTGTGTGATGTGGACCGAAAGACATGATCTGGCTGTCTGGACTCCACGTTCCCAATCTGATTTTGAAGACTTGTAACCATATAGCCCTGCGATATGTTACTGCCAGTGCTAGTAACAGGCTGTAGGTTTGTCGGGCCTCCTCTGACTGGGTTTTTCTTGACCTGCCTTCAGGTGAAGATTTAGCTGTGGAAGCAGTTTCTCTAACTGACCACGTGTCTGTATCTAATTTGTTTTACTTTTTTCTGTCTTTGTGTGGTACTATAGTTTTATAGAGATAGCAGTAACAAGCAGTTTTTATAGGTAGAAATTGATATTTGTGATTCTAACATAAGAATTTGTTATAATATCTCCTTCACCGCCATGAGCACCATGATGAAACCACTGACACTAGGACCCAGAGCATCAGTAGAAAGGAGAGCACAACACCAGGGAAAGAGTAGAAATGAAAAAGTATGTGTGCTACTATTTTAGTTGTATTGATGCTGGTTTTGTACCATTTTCTGTATTCTGCTTGTTCATTTTTCTGTAATAATTAGATCTAGACTAATGATTGTTCCTGAATTAGACTTTAAAGATTTCCACTATATTAACAATAAATTCTTTGCATCTCATGTATATCATGTGCTTCCTCTTTGCCCATAAACAAGATTTTGAACATAACAGAAGATGATGTTCTGTTGGGGACCACATATTTTGTTCGTAAATTCTCCTCTGGATTTTTCTTGTGGGTTACCTAATGGCCATGTACATTAAAAGAAAAACTGTCATGGCTGCTCATTTTAGACCTTTCATTTAACTCAAACTTTTCAGTTATGTGTTTGTAGATTAAATCCGAAGACTCAAAACTAATTGCTGGAAAGAAAAAAAAAAAAAAAGCAGTTTTGTAAGTCAAGGCAAGGTTCAAAGAAAGCATATCTTGTGGTGTCTATCACTGTTTAGCAACTTTCTACCATAAAGAAACAAAATGGTCCTTTTTTACAAATCTAAGAGCTAACTGCTGCCTCATAAACATAACTAGCTAGAAGTCAATAGACAGTACCTTTCAGTCTTAAAATGATTATACATTAATATAGTTTTCACCTGTTAAACCTATCTGTCCATAATATTGGCAGTGGATACCATGAACATATATTTTATATACAAGATAAAAATCCTTTTAATTATAACTCTTCCATGGAGTATTAATCATTCTCAACTTTTAAGACTAACTTAAATGCAGTAAATGAAAGTCTATTTCAGTGGCTGTAGCTATGAAAAAAATATTATTGTAAAGAGAATTTCTTCGTTCTGTCAGTAGTTCGTTCAGCACCAATGAATCAGCATTTCCTGAAGTAGTATACACAGAATAAAGAAGAAAGTACAACTGGAAATGAAACATGTCAAAAATTGACCCTGAATTTGGAAGAATCTGAATTGTTGAAAAAAAAAATGTCCTTGACTGAAGATTTGTCTTTCTGTTGATGTCAGATCAAGTTGAATCATAAATTAAAACAGTAATTTACAAACCCCATCTGAGGAGGAGAAACCAAAGGCATACACATTATAAAAATATATATCTTGGGTAGAGATACATGACTATGTTATTTCATTTTTATTTCACTGTGTTGAATTATCATGAGAGTGATATGATTATAAATAGGCACCAACCCACACTTTTTTTGTGTCCCTGAGGAGTCGTGGTTCCATTTGGCTTCATGTAGATGCAGAACTATTAGATTTGAACTTATACTCATGGATTTCAGTCTATTAAATGTTGATTTTACAAACTCATATGTGATACTTAGTGGCATAACAAGTCCCCCAGTGCCATTCGATATAATAATTTGATCTTTAGAAATCTGAGGTTAAGTAGCCAAGAGATCTTTTCATGACCAAAAAAAAAAAAATACAGTTATACCAAAGGCGTATCAAAAATCAAGATACAAAGCCCCATGTTAACTATATGCAGAATTAAGGCAAATAGTAATTTTGATAAATCTGGCTGAAATACAGTTAATAAGGCCATTTTGTGATAGCAGACACTGGAATATGTTAAAACCTGGGAAGCAGAGACGTGTACAGTGCCTTTATTCATCCTGATGGTGGCAAACTCTGGTAACTACTGACCCATGCAGAGCATAAATATTATTTTACTGTAGGCCACAGGTAGCTGCTTCTAAAATACAGCATTTCTTTAAGGTGAATCTGACAGAATTTGACACGCATAAAAAGTACGCAAACAGTATGCATGTTGCATGCATCGCTGTGACATTCACACAGACAGGCTGAGTTTGGCAACGGTTTGGTTTTGTAGGCTTCTTTTGACATTTAAACAGAAGCTAAGAATCTTTCTGAAAGGAACTGGGGTAGTTTGCCAGGTATGAATATATATCTTAGCAAAGGCCATGCTCAGGTGAAAATGTTTGTAGAATTGTAGTTGGAGGTGATGTGATGCTGTTGAGAGGTTTTGAGGAAAAATAGCTTGAATAACACCTAAGAGAAATATACTGAAGTCTAATTGTGAATTCTTCAATGATATAAACAAGACCTTCAGCTGGCATAAATCATCTGAAGCTCCCTTGACTCGGTCTTATCATTTTCATTTCACTTTATTTATGATGTTTATTTATCAGGATATTATACCTTCTGCTTTGTATCTGAAGGCTCTGATGAATTTTTATGTAACTTTGGGAATGTTATGTTTTGGGAATTAGTGTTCAAATATACATTCATAAAATATACTAATGCGTGATAAATCCCCACAAAAAAAATTGGCTTACTCTAACCACATAATTTTTCTCTCAAGTTAAGATGAGGTATGGATAATTTGTTTTCTATTTCTCTATTATTGTTATCTCTAGTAATATAGTACAATGTATGACCTCCTGGAAATGCACTTTTAGGAACTAAAACTTTTTAGAGATAATAATAATAGATATGAAGGATCAGGTTCTCAAGGATGTAAACTACTTATCATTCAATAAACCAGCTCTGTATGACTTAACATGTTGTATGCATATAAATTGCCCCAAAACATACAATATACACACACAAATATCTGTATTGAGTTTAGGTGGCAAGATTTAGAACCATAGAATCATAGAATCACTAAGGTTGGAAAGGACCTCCAAGATCATTAAGTCCAACCATCAACCCAACACCCCAGGCAACCCAACAACCCCAGGCAGTGCTACAGGCTTGGGGCAGAGCGGCTGGAGAGCTGCCTGGCAGAGAAGGACCTGGGAGTACGCGTTGACAGCCAACTCAACCTGATTCAGTTGACCAGTACACTCTTCGCTGGATAGAAAACTGGTTGGAAGGACACGCCCAGAGAGTTGTGGTGAATGGTGTTAAATCTAGTTGGCGGCCGGTCACTAGCGGCTTTCCCCAGGGCTCAGTCTTGGGGACGATGTTGTTCAACATCTCTATCGATGACCTGGATGAGGCGGTAGAGTGCACTCTCAGTAAGTTTGCAGATGACACCAAACTGGGAGGCAATGTCAGTCTGCTTGAGGGTAGGAAGGCTCTCCAGAGAGATCTGGACAGGTTGGATCGATGGGCCGAGGCCAACTGTATGAGGTTTAACAAAGCCAAGTGCCGGNTACAAGAAGGACATTGAGCTGCTGGAGTGTGTCCAGAGAAGGGCAACAAAACTGGTGAAGGGTCTGGAGCACAGGTCTTACGAGGAGTGGCTGAGGGAACTGGGGTTGTTTACTCTGGAGGAGGCTGAGGGGAGACCTGATAGCTCTCTATAACTACCTGAAAGAAAGTTGTAGTGAGGAGGGTGTTGGTCTCTTCTCCCAAATAACAAGTGATAGGACAAGAGGGAATGGCCTCAAGTTGTGCCAGGGAAGGTTTAGATTGGATACTACGAAAAAAATCTTCATGGAAAGAGTAGTGAGTTGTCGGAACAGACTGCCCAGAGAGGTGGTTGAATCGCCATCCCTGGAGATGTTCGAAAAGCATGTAGACGTGGCACTCCAGGACATGGTCTAATAGTCATGGTGGTGTTAGGTTGATGTTTGGACTTGGAGGTCCTTTCCAACCTTAGTGATTCTACGATTCTATTATTTTTGTGGTGGATGCTGTAAGGTTGGCCCTGTCTAAGCTAGATAAAAGCCATCATTAAGTGTGTCCTTGTTTCATCTGAGATAGAGTTATTTTTCTTCCTAGTAGCTGGTATAGTGATGTGTTTTGTATTTAGTATGAAAATAATGTTGATAACACACTAATGTTTTAATTGTTGGTAAGCAGTGTTTACAATTAAGTCAAGAACTTTTCAGCTTCCCAGGGCCTGTCAGTGAGGAGGCGTAAGCCTTTCGCAGGAGGTGCACAAGAAGCTGTGAGGGGGCAGAGCCAGGAGAGATGAATCAAACTGCCCAAAGGGATATTCCATACCATGTGACATAATGATCAGTATATAAGCTGGGGGAGAATTGGCCGAGGAGGGCCACAGCCCAGGAACTAGCTGGGCATCAGTCAGTGGTTGGTAAGCAATTGTGCTGTGCATCACTTGTTTTGCATATTCTGTTGTTGTTGTTATTATTATTGTTGTAGTTGTTATTATCTTCCTTTTCTGTCCTATTAAATTGTTTTTATCTCAATCCACAAGTTTTACTTCTTTTGATTGTCTCCTCCATCCCTCTTGGGGGGAGTGAGTGAATGGCTCTGTGGTTAAACCACAACAATGTGGAACTGCAGCACAGCTCCTAGTACATGGAGAATTTCAGGTTTTGCTCATTAAGGCATTCTCTCTAAGTATTGGTTGTGTGGATGTAGTCTCTTTGCTGGAAGTTTAGGAGGATACTTGGAGTCTACATCTTTTCTGTTTTCCATCCTTGAAGGTAGTAGACATATTGCTTTTCATATGTATTTTTGTGTGTGTATATATATATATGTATGTACATAAATTCTTTGAGTTTCTGTACAAATTATTTTATTCTGTTTACTTTTGCCTACAATGATTAGTACTCTATTTATCCTTTTGCACATTTCATGACTCCCAAAACAAGGAACCCATCTAGGTTTTCTTTTATCCTCTTCCCAAAGGTGAGAAAACTTCTCATAGAGGCATGAAGCATAGGTCTGTTGGGTACTTTCAGTTCTTTTCTTTGTTCTGTCAAGAACTTGTGTTTCCCCTGGAGATATCATCGCATGCTTCCTCAAGTCCTCTTGTACTCCAATGCGTAGCACACCTTCTTGATAAGACCAAAGAATTGCAACAGTTTTAACTCCATGATAAATACTTTTTTCCCTCTTTCTAGATGGATAATACATCTAATCTATCCAGTTCTCTGAGGATACAGCTTAGTATATTGAGTTATATTAATGCATTTTGATCACCTGTGACTTGTCATTGGGCTCACTGATAGCACTTTTTCTTGTTCACCTGTAACCAGCTTGATATTAACCAGGCTAGCCCATTTCAGGCCAATAATTTGCCATTTGGGGATCTCTTGGGTGAGCACAGTTCACTTTCACAGGGTAATGATGCTTCAGGGAAGTGTCAGACCTAACACTAATGCCCAGAGCTAGTTGTACATTTTTCAGAAAGCGTCAGTTTCCTGGCATTTGTGCTATACATCTGTAGAGCCTATGTGAGACTCTCTGTTTCTAACTTATTTCTGTATTCTCTTTAAAAGAGATATATGATTTGCAGGTTTCGGTTTTTTTGTCTGAAGTAGCATACTTCTGAAATATCTGCTGGATAGTTAGATGATTCATGGGAGTCTGAGTAAACAATTTAAGTTAAAGGAAACTGCATAAAAAACATAGCATTTGAAATAGGTTCCTTCTAGCAAGAAAGTTTTCTGAGATAGTCTTCTTTTAACTTCTACCATTAATTGTAAATTCAGTGTGAAGGTGTGTTTGAAGTCTTCTCTGTTTGTCCTCCACATTTCTTTGCTTGGGCTCTTAATAACCACCCGTGAGTTGCTGTCCCATATTCAGCAATCACTCAGAGCTGAAAGACAGAGAGGTTTGCTGCGCTGAGTGGCCAGAATTGATCAGCACTGTATAATTCCTGCTGCTGCAGTGAACAGCAACAACAGAAACAAGTAAGAAGCTTGTTTAACTGTTGTGGCTTCACTCTTTGTCTGCTCATCTACAAGATGATATAACTGTGCAACCGACTGGGCTTATGTGCTGGTTCTGAGGCAGGGTTCATATTGAAGGATCCTTCACATGGAAGAGACATACGTGTAATCAGGTATATGCTTCTGGTTTTGGATTTTTATATGCAATTATGTGTGTAAATACAGTCTTTTTACCCGTATTTCACTTGTGATTCGGGTAGTCTGTGCCCAACATGCTCTGTGTGGCCTCATTTTGAGTGGTGCTTTGGTTGGCTAAGGTTTGATGTGATGATCTGACTAGTACAAAAGCTATGCAACTCTAAGGATTCAGGCCGGAGGTATTACTGATGTCCTACTATGTAATATAGAATAGAATAGAATCATTAAGGTTGGAAGTGACCTCAAGGATCATCTAGTCCAACCATCCCCCCCCACCTATTAACCACTAAACCATGTCCCTAAGTGCCACATCTAACCTTTCCTTAAACACCCTCAGGGATGGTGACTCCACCACCTCCCTGGGCAACCCGTTCCAATGCCCGACCACCCTTTCTGAGAATAATTTTCTCCTCATCTCCAACCTGAACCTTCCCTGGCGCAACTTGCAGCCATTTCCCCTTGTCCTGTCACTAGTTATCTGCGAGGAGAGGCTGACCCCCAGCTCGCCACAACTTCCTTTCAGGTAATTGTAGAGGGCAATAAGGTCTGCCCTGAGCCTCCTCTTCTCCAGACTAAACAAGCCCAGTTCCTTCATCCGCTCCTCATAAGACCTGTGCTCCAGCCCCTTCACCAGTTTCGTTGCCCTTCTCTGGACACACAAGTGAGTCAGACAGGAATGTATTTGAGAAATTACTGGTAAATATTATAGGTAATATCTTCATGTGTTCCAGTAGTTTGTACCCATCCACTGTTGCAACTAGATGAGTGGAGCAAAAGATAAAGGTATAAACACATATTAATTAAAATACATGAGTGTACCTTATCTGTCTGTTAGTAAGGACACTTTTTAGCTGACAATGCAAAAATCATACCTATGGGATGGGCAGCACCATCTGAATTTTGCACATTACTAAAATTAGAATAACTATCTTAATACTAGCAAATATTGTGGCAATATTAAAAATTTTGGATGAGAAGGGAGTATGATTTGAGGTCTATATTTCCTGGCTATCTCCTTCTCTGAAGGTTATCTGGTCTCATAGGGAAGCTGGCATTGTTGCTGGAAGCCTCCAGCCTATGATGGAGGCTGCCTCATACGTTGACCTTGTCAGTGTTGAAATTCCCTTTCCTGCCAACTTCTGGGACACAACAGGAGATAGCCCAGCACAGACCCCACTAGTATTTTATGCACAGCAATTATGCTCTGGTCTGTTGCTTTGAAAGCGAAAAGGAAAACAGTTCTAGGGACAGAAAGGGAAGCTTTCCCCAGTTCATTTTGTTAACAGCACTAGAGCAGAAAGAAACACAGCTCTAACAAATGGGTTTGGAAAGCCAGAGGCTATACAGAGCATTGCAGGTGATAGTAAAATTAGGGATTAATCATTTTGGTACGATATTTAGTATTGAATTTCATACATGTATAATCATCATCCCTTCAGTACCAGCATCTTGCCCAGTATTGATATCCTGGCAATTATAAATTAAGCATATTAACTCCAATTTTCAGTGTCTACAGAAAATACAAAATTGTTAAAAATGGACATATAAATGATGTACTATTTCTATTTTTTATTGAGTTCATGGGGTTCTTTTTTTCTTATTTGCTTTGTGATTTTATATGCTTGCTAACTTTGGGTTACAGAACACACTTTTATTTATTTCTGGGCACACAACATTAAAGATTTTGCTCAACCTAAGCTACAGCAAATAATGGAGAAAAGAAACAAGTACTGTTGTATATTATTTGTCTATTTCAGATCAAGAAGTCTTTAATATGTGTGCTTGTGTTTACATACAAAATTCAATCACCTCAAATATTTACCTTATTCTGAAAAAAAAGAGTAAGAGGTATTTTTACTTCAATTTTTTATGGTATTGCTACATAAGGCAAATAGATTCTATTTCAGACTTTTACAATGGCTATATCAATAAAATAAATTTTAGATATATTGCATAAATCCAAAATTATACTGTGAATTTTTTTCAGAATATATACTCATTCACCATCTTCAGTGGTTTATCACAGAGAGTAAAAAAAGAGGTTTTAATTTTGAAATGTACACTCAGATGCTTATTTTACTTTATTTTACTTTGAGACATCTAATGGTATACACTTATTGCATAACACACTTGCATGTTGCTTCAGGTAAAAAGGTTAGATAAAACATGTATGCGTGTGAACCTACTGCCCCCACCAGACTCTTGTATGTTGAAACAAGATGGAACACCTTCAGTTAAAGTATTGGTGAGGGAAGAAATGTGAAGCCCAAGACTCAAGTTTATTGAATGTTTATTATAGATGCCTTTCAAAAGATGAAATAATTCTATAGTGTTAGCTTGTGCTCTTCCTAAACTGATGTTTACATTGTGGTACTGGAGTGTGCTGTAGGCACTTGTATTCCTCGGTATTCAGAGACATCTGTAAAAGATGTCATTTCACAGGCGTATCTTGTATGTGCTTTGTCTCTCCTCCAGTGGATTTTTTAATTTTATTTTTCTTCTCAGTTAAATTCACAAGTATCAACTTTAAGGAATATTTCAGTCAAAGGCACTAAACTTTTCTCTTGACTCTCTTTTTCCCTGTCTTACACGTTGGCAATTGCAAGGCATTATTGTTAGAGAAGCAGAAATTTCACAACCTCACATGGTTCATTAAATAGCTAACACTCTATTTTTACATATGAAGAACAATGTTTTTAAAATAACTTAATTGTCTAGGCCCAATAAAATTTATTCAGCATAATAGCTGTAACGTACAATTTTACAGACACATTACCAGACATAACTATATTACTGAAAGTAAATGTAACCCTGTGATATAGATATTTATTTTTTGAAAAACAGAAAAATAAGAGCTCCCAGTAAATTCTACTTATCCTTAAATGCAGAGTCTTAGTAGAGGGACTAAGACACAAATAGCCAGGCCCGCTATGATTTAATTTTCACTCCATTCAGTGGACATTGCCATACATTTTTGACCTTTTATTTCTGACATGTGATGTACATTTGATGTAGAATGGTGCCTTTTCTTGTCAGGAGCTGCTAAAGAGTTGTAAAACAAATTTTAAAACCCACTTTGAAAAGATTAAATGCTATTTGATTATATTTTTAGATATGTAGTAAAATTATGCCCATCCTATGCAACACAAGTTGAAGGCAAGCATGGATCCCAACGTGCTATGTATTTGACAATGTCCTCTGAAGTTTTCATGTATTTTTTTTTGCGCCCAAGCGTCCCAAGGGTGTAGAGATGTATGGTCTGCCTTTGTCTCGCCTAACCCATACTGCTCAGTACTCAGGAACTCTTAGTGCACATGAGTAGTGACAAGTTATTGACTGTATATTCATAGGATTCTTTTTATTTTGATACACTTTCTCATTCTTGTCTCCTTGTAATCTTTTCCCTTTCATAGGACTTTTTGCAATGCCAAATCCCTCGACATATGTTTTCCCTTCTTGATTTTCAAACATATGTTGGGAAGCATTGTAAAGCTTATGAAACAATAGTTCCTCCTGTCCTAAGCAATTGCCAGATTGCAGATTTCTTATGAATAAAATATTGCATTTTTAAGTACTAAAACAATACAAAACCAACCTCACTATTGAAGATTCACACACCAGACAGATACCAAGCGTACAGTTCACTCGGGGTTATTACAGAACAGTCACTTAAAATGATCATGCTTGTAATGTTGCTTACTGATTCCAGAACAACTGAAACCAAGAACACTTTAAATTTTACATTTTCTTGCTGCATGAATACATTAATCCCAGAAGGAATTGCACAAAATGGATCTTTAAGAGTTCAAATCTCAACTATGTCTAATCATTCAGTCGTCAGGTATCAGTCTAGGCTTCAGGCTGAGTGATCAAGTATCATATAACAAGATGTAAAAAAGTATCACATGCAGAAGGAAGATAATTCATCCCTCAGAGTGGTATATGTAGATAAAGGACCTGTAGAGAGCACAAAATACTTTCCTAAAGGAGGATCAATTGGAAAACAGGAATCACTTGGAGTGTTCCTGTAGGGAGAAAGGAGTGTAGGAGACAGCACAAAAAAACTTTGAGGAAATACCTTTAAGTTACCTCTCAAGAAAACTCCTAGAGTATGATGACATTTACAGCTTAAAGGATACTGGGAGCTGCAGATAAATTAGAATTCAGATTACTAGCAGGGGTTCAAAACTGCGAAGGGAGTCTGAGCTGATGACAAAGACAACTGCTTTGTCAGGCTTCCTCACTGACGCAGGAAGCAGGAGATTTTAACATTTCTGCCAAAAGCTATGTCATTTGGAAACACTAGGCTCTGCTCACCCAAGAGGGGGTGGCAACAACCTTAAATCTCAAGAAGAAAAACTGAAACACTGACCTCTACATTCCTAGGTGCTTCTGTAACTAAGGATGTAAATAGGGGTGAAATCCTGCAAACAGAAGACAGTTGCAAAACTGTCGTTTGCCTCATGGGTGCTGTGTTTGACTCAAGGCTATACAGTTTATGCCTTCCTCTCTAGGTATACATATTGTATAATAGAATATGAATATGTACAGTTTCCTTTTCATTTTCTTTGTAATTAAACACAAGCTATAGCAGCTTTACCCTACCTTCAGACATGCCTTCCCTCAGAGACTCCACACTCCTGATCGTCAGGACACAGATGGGTGCTGTGGATCGTCGGCAGTGCCACGAGATGCTACAGAAAGCAGTGTTGACATTGGCACACTCCTTTTAAAGAAGTTTTCTATTTATAAACCACACATCAAGAGCTACTAAGCTCACTCAAACCCCCTGTGAGCTCCAGGCAGAGACCTCTCCTTTTTATAAACAGCACCATGTTCTGCCCTGAAAACTGATGGTGTCAAAAGCAAATACAGAAATCATCCTACATCCTCCTCCTGACAACAGTATTCCTCACAAATAATTTTACTTTTGGTTCAAAAAGATTAGATTTTGTTATTGTCCCTCTTTGTTAGGTACAAGCACATAGCAATTATCTGGTTTCCTATCTCTGTCCCTTTTACTGAAAGAGACAAGGATTTTTCCACCAGAATGGAAATGCAAATATTATTCTTGAAAGCAACAAATGAAAACTTTGGGGATGAAAAATGAGCGTTATCCACTAACATTTCAGTGATTCCAAATGTAGGACTGTGACCTTTCTAAATTACAGCTTTTACACATAATGCAAAGCCTTTTCAAAAAGAAAATGATTTTAATTCTATTCATCCAAAATAAATGTGTGCCTTAGTATGATCAAAGGAAAAAGTGTGTGCATTTTACCGCTGCTGTACACATCAAAATAAAAGTGTGGGGAGAGACATCAAAAGTAGGGAATATCTTAAGCTTCATAAAACCTGTACATTTGCAGTGTTACATGCATATTCCTGTACAGTCTTACAACAGGCCTGTTTCTGTACACTTTCAGTAACTGGATTTACAGGAGCTTATTTTTATTCATAGTTAGATAAAAATATATATATATGTTCCCTGAATCAAAGTGAATTAAAAGGAAATGACATGCAGGGGAAGAAGGTAGCTCAGATTTCTCATCAGCAGTCTAATCATGAGAGTGACCCACAGGTGGCTCGAAAGCTGCCCGCACAATTACTCACGGAGTCTGCTGAAAAACGGGCATCGCTGCCAGTAAAATCTCTTTCTTATCTTGAATCCAAGTCTAGCGATTGACACCTAAATAGGAATCAGGGGGAGGAATACAAAGTGCGAAGCACTGCGTTAAACTGACACTATATATCACTGTTTGGTAGGCTGTAGATTTTTATGCTATGTGCTTTACAGGCACTGATAAATATACACAACGAGGATAAGTATGAGCAACATGGTGGTTCCTAGTCTTGTTTCTCCTCTCAGTTACATTGAAATTAATAGAGATGCCCCAGCACAAGAGACAAAACTTTTGAGTGGGTTGGGTGGGAGAGTAGTACTTTCTATCTTGTACCACGCTACCGGCACACTAAACGTTGTGAACTTCCACGTAACGAAAAGCTGTGAGATCAAAGCACAGCTGCCCCCATAACCACCATGGGTAAAACCTGATCATGGTTTAAGTGACTTCAAAAGCATTATGTGAAGGATGAATTTAGCATTTGAACTTAAGCTACACTGATACTCCAGCAACATTATGTATATAAAGGAGGTTTTACTCTTACTGCTGACTGCCACTCTGTTAGGGACAGATATGATCAGCTTTCAGCTGCTAGAAAGAAAGCCTTTATGAGCATTTTTTTCAGTGAATACTTTTTTCCCAAAAAGAAAAAAAAAAAAAAGTGTATTGGGGTGGAGGGAAGGTAAGATTTAAATTATTTCTGAAGTCATATAAAAGTCTGTGAACTATTTCAACAAAAAAAGCTTAAGTCTTAAGAAAGTCTGGATATTTTTACCATTTAATTGTTCATTTTTAATGAAGTAAGTATAAAATAACAACAATATTAACAGCATCATAAAGCTTTAAAATAATACAAAATAAATAAAATCTTTTATTTCAGCCTAGTAAAATATGCTTCTGTACCTGGAACAAACTTACTTTCAGTTATTTCCCATAGAAAAATCCCACTTCCTCTAACACTTGCAGGACCGTTTTGTGATGACCTGCAAATATTCTTTGTGCATATTTGACAGACAATTGATCTGAAGTAATTGATTCCTATATTCATTTTCACAGAGACAGAAGGATGATGGTGAGTAAAATATCTTAATATATTTTAATAATACATTGTTATGTATCCACATGTGATGTTTTAAAGTCTCTGTATTCATTGTAAACACTGTTTGATGTGACTATACAGTACATTACATATTATAAACACAATATTCCAGCTTGACAAGAAAACCCAAAAGAAGAAAAAGAAACAGGCTGATTAAAGTGTGGAAAGTGCCCTCCTCTCATCAAATCATTGTTCTCAGTTTTTTACTAGCTAATTATTTCCTTCAAATGGGAGGCAGGGGTTTTTTATGTTTTTTATTCCAGCAATAAAATACCTTTAAAAATACCAGTTTATGTATGGCAAATTAGTGCCTTTTTGTTTTTCTTCTATTAATCTTAAAAATGTGGGATGCCTGTGTTTTGTGTTTATATTAATTGAGTTCAAATGTTTTCATATAATTTAAGATCTGCCTTCTGATAACTAATTACATTATTTTTTTATTCCACTCAGGTTAACTTCTCTGAATAATCTGTGGAGTCACCTGTTTTGTTATTCTGCTGTAATACTGAAAGATGGAGGGTGTCCCTGCCCATGGCAGGGGGTTTGGAATGGACATCTAAGATCACCTAGTTCCAATTACCCATTCTGCAATTCTATGATTCTGTGTACCTTTTACAGTTGGGCACTTGAAGAAGGACATTACAGCATCGGTGCATTTTAACAGTTAAGGATTTTATAAGAACTGACATCCTTGGCTCAATTGATTTTCAGATTCTGAAAATGTCTGCATAAAATTAACTTTTACCTTGCCATCTCCAAATGTGTTCAGAATCTAATTGTCTAATAATAAACTTTCTTAAACAATGTACTTCTACAATGAAAAATGTGTAAGACCCTACTTAGTAGAGTTCTGTAATATCTGTGGAGGAAAGAGAAGAGATTGTTTTGTGGACTATCCTCTTTGTTTAAGTGAAACAAACAGCATTGGTTGGTCTGAGATAGTAAGGTTATTGCAAATCAGTAAGGCCAAGCCAAGTTTCCATTCAAATCAATGACAAACTCCTGTAGAGTCATATTGACTGTTGTGTTTAAGAAAGGGGACTCGGCAAATTCACAGTATTTTCTAAGGTAAAAGGTGCAGGCTTGGACAATATCTTTGAGAAGTGTAGGTAATGATAAGAGAGTGACTGTAATAAGTGAAATGGAAAGGAGACATAAAAACAATGGGGTACTGGGGAAAAAAAAGTCTAATCTAGATGTATAGCTTAGTTTTCATGACTGGCTTATTTCCTTAATCTGAACACATAGAAGAGGTTTCAATAAAAAGCAAATGTGGCCATTTGGTTTTGAACTCTGATGTCCTTTGCCCTTCATTGCAAAGAGCTGCTTCCCACTTTCTTAAGCAAATTACTGCTAAAAACAGAAGTTATTCAGTAATATTGGGGTGTGGGGGTGGGCAGTTTCTAAACCAAAGTTTGTCATTATTGCTTTGAGTGTGAAATTGTTCAAAATACTACATGCACTGTACATTATATTGTTGGAAATGCATGAAAAAAAGAAAATCTTCAGTGTTAAGGAGAAAGCCTCTGGGACCTCAGATGTCAGTTCCAGGAGAGAGATTGCTCTACCTATAAATTCATCTCTCCTAGAATTGACATCCAAGGTCCCAGAGCCATTTTCCATATCACTAAAGACTTTTTTTATGCAATTCCAGCAACATAGTGCATTCCATTCTTTACAAGAAATGTTGAGCCATTCATATTGCAGACAGCCAGACATCCTGCTGACTGTTTGAGAATATTAGAGAAATGTTGAGAATGGAGGTACAAAAATACTGTATTACACTAAATTTTCAATAAGCTTTCATAAACTAAAATCCACTATATATTTCAATTGTCATGTGGAAAAAAACAAACGAAATAATCCTACAAAAAACAAAATAAAATACCCCAAGTATAAGCTATTAAAAATGTTGTATGTGCACATTTGAATTTGTGTGTGTGTCTCTCTCTCATGAGGGTAACCTGGGAGAAGTGCAAAGGTATCTCTCCTGGGTCACCAGTCTTTGGTGTGACAGCACAAAGCCTTCCTCTGTGTTCTGAAAAAGCTCTGTGTCTTCAGCTAATCACAGCCAGAGATCAACTGCATTAAGAGAAAAGAAATGTGCATTTTTGTCAGTGAGTCTTTCCTCTGTTCAAATTTACTGCTTTAGTTAAAATTGGCAAATGCTGCAAGGACTTTAAGAAAAGTTTTATTTTCATGTGAATTGTAAGGAAAAGCAATAATGAGCTGCATTTAAAGCAAGTTAGAGATGTACTACTATGTTTAGCATAGATGTGTGCTACTAGGAGCTCAGGGATATTGATTTGGGCAATACATGTTCCGAGTTAGGAGCATATGGCTACTAGTAAACTCAGAGTGAACAGAGAAGCTTTTTCAGATCCACACCACAGCAACTGCAAATTGAGGTTTCCCTGGCAGATGAACAATTCCAAGGTACCATTACACTGGTTTTTAGGCATTAATAGACAAGAATAGCTCTGTTATATGACAATAATATGAGCTCCAGAGGTATCATGTAAACATAGTATTTATCCAGCTTAACAGGTGAATATTTTAAGTGTTTTAAAGAATATTTCTGAGTTTCAATGTGAGTTGATTTAGTTGACAAAATAAACATAGAATGGTTTGAGTTGGAAGGAACCTCAAAGATCATCTAGTTCCAGCACCTCCTCCACTAGATCAGGTTGCCAAAGAACCTAATAATAGAATCATGGAATCATTAAGGTTGGAAGAGACCTCCAGGATCATCTAGTCCAAGCGTCAATCTACCACCTATTATCCACTAAACCATGTCCCTAAGTACCAGCTCCAAATGATAGAACGGTACCATTTGCTAAATGGTAGAACACTATCCACTAGGGGTAAAGTAACCCTAAAACCAAGCAGTCTGTATCAAAGGCCACTGGTGAAAACACTAAACCTTAAAAGTCCATGAGTGTACCCAAATGCAGTCTCCCATGAAGCCTCCTCCTCTCAGCAGGATGCTATCAGAAATTTCTGACGGACTGATTCCCATGTTTCTTATCCTCACAGCATAAAAAAAGCTTATTTTCTAGGAACAGAGAGAGGAACTAAGGACACTGTTCTCCTCCCAAACCAGCTTTCCACCTGAACGACGTAGCACCCCACCCAAGATTAAAGCTACTTGCACATGCACTGAACACTAGCCCGGCAAGATACAACCATCAGGAATTCACTCTGACAACTCCCCTTTCTTGTAGCTGTGGGGATGAAGCCCCTAGTCCCCTGCAAGCTGAGGTACCGACAGAAATAACTACTCGTCAAATAATGATGTTTATCCCTAACAGTATTTTTGACAGTCTTAACAGCTCCCCTCCACGCCCCCACCCCAAATATATTCAAGTCAATGCAAGTTTTACCAGACAAAATTTCAGCTACAGTATTAGCTTCACCCAAGGTCTGAAGGCTGACAATATCAACGGTACCATGGAATATTAACGTAATCATTCATAATGCCTGGTTCGGCATATAGAGACATCTTCACTCTTGTAGGCACAATTAGATTTTTAAACAAACTGCATCAGTGACGTGGCCTGGATGGGCCTTGCTCTTAGCCCAGGTCTTTCCAAACAGTTTTATACACTTCAGATGAAGTGCTCATTAGAAAGTTAGACTACCCTAACTTTCGGAGCAGGGGCACAGAGCAGACTGACTCTGGGAAAAGTAACAAGGGAGCATCTATACCTGACAAGTTACATTCAGGAGGTGTACAAGGCTGATTTTTCTTGACATTTCCAAGACTACGCTTAGCTACAGTACAGCACAAGAGCAACTGTGGGACTAGGGCTGATTCCAACTCCCTGCAACCCTGGAGAACCCCCAGTGGGCTCTTCTAACTTTACCTCCATGCCATAATTTACAGCAAAAGCCCTGTGAACTCAGTTTGACCTATACAGATTTAAAGTTCTTTTGGAGTGCAACTAATTCCTGTACAAGCTGAAGTTTAGCCTGAGTGTCAGCCTAAACCCTTCATTCCCCAGAACTGCACGCATGCCTCCATGGCAATTTCTTCCTTGTTTGGGCAAATGTTTCTGTACGCACCAACTGCCAATCCAAGTTCACTGCCTGCTCCTCCTTGGTTAAACTAACAGCAGTTTCTTACAAGACAATTTTAAAAGCCACCGTACATCATCTGCACTACTAAATGTATTGCAGCACTCCCTTTTTTCCACAAGGAACATCTGTGAACTTTTTCACTACTCCTAAGTAGGAGGGATTCCAAGCCCCACATATCAACTCTGGCTTTCTTACCATAACTAAGATACTTCCCTGAGAAGTATTTTTGGTTGACACAAAGCTGCAAATCAAATTCAGCGTAACTTGGACTGCGCTAAGTGACGTTGAAGTCATTTACCTGAGTGTGTCCTTTTTTTTTTCTAGAGGTGTGGAATGGAGGGACAGAGGAAGAAAAAGAAGAAGGAGAAAGGAAAAAAATCAAAAGAAGAGATACAGAGGAACCAGGAGGGAGAAGGGAGGGAGGAGAAAAGCCTTGATTTGCTTGTGACACTCCTCTAAAAACCTCTACAATTGCCCTAAGGACGTGAGTCTGTGCACCATAACAAATCCCAGCTGAGGTCAGGGAACTTCATAGATGCTAAAGCATATGCTGTTGTGTAGTCAGATGGGGATCTATGACTTCAACTGAGAGGAGTTCTAAAAGCAGCTGAGATTTTGATAACTATTATTTTTATACATTTCCAACTGAAGTTTTGGAAGCTTAAGTGATCCAAAGAATCAATATAAATATATTCTAGGATCAGAAAAGTCTGACGATAGACTTGCCTGACTCAAGTATTTTTGTTCTGAGATTAGGTCTTTTGGGAAATTTTTCAGACTCTTTTGTCTGCTTTCCAGAATCACAAGGCCTTTTTTCAGTCATTGTCATGACTGCAGCACAATAGCTGCATCAGCCATCACTTTTGAGAAGATGCATGCTTTCTGGCTGAACTGCAAAAATGCTTGTTATTGTTGACAACCACTTAACATCCAGAACAAATAGTTTTTCATACTGGAAACAAAAATATTAATTGGTTTAGATGTGGTTATGTTTTGAACAGTAGATTGGACAGCTCTGCAGTCTAGGAAGCAGCTAAATAGTCTTTTGTTTTCTTTATACTAGACATGCATATAGATCTGGGAAGTGTGTTTTATCTGTCACTGTAGCTAGCAGAAAACTAAATTTGCCTACATCTGGCTTCATGCCCTATGAACTAAGTTCACCATCAATTTTACCTCTGTGTCTTACCTGGATAGTAATTGCACAAAAGAGATAAAAGCATAAGGCGTCTGTGGGGCTCTCACTTAAGGGTGGGTGGGATCCATTCCCACCAGAAATTTATAACCCTTTCTAAAATCTTTCTGAGTCATATTGCCTTTCATTTTTAAACAAGCAACAGTCCCAGTACAGCAACAGCCCCAGCAGGAAAAAAGAGGATGCACATTGTACCTGCAGAGTGGCAAATTTTCCTGAATACCACCAAGCTCACAGCACTGGGCACGTGGCAATTTGCGCTGAGCACGAAAAAGGACATGTAGGATAGAGTCAAAAGATGCTTTACAAGGATGGACATCTCTTCAACATGTAAGATATAAATATTTGTACCTTGCTAATATTTTATTGTGGGACTGTTTTGTATGATCCTGTACTTTTAAACTTCATTGTCTTGCAAGTGTGCATATGCACACAGACGTGTATATGTGCACAATTCTACTAAGACTTTGTTAAAATGGTTGAAATTTACTAAAAAGCAGTAAGACTGCCACTGATAAATACTTACCTGAGATTTCTAAGTTAGAGAAGCCGTTAACTCCCTTTATAGTAAATGGAGAGAAAAAGACAGCATGAGAGATTTGTTCTGAGATGGGACAAATCTAGCCCTTCACCTCAGTCAAAAAGAGCAGAAAAAAATAAAGACTGTCAGCAGTTACTGAAGTGACAGTGTTCTCAACGACTTTACATTAACGTTAAAATCACAGGCCTATGTATCTGACCTTATTGCAAAAATGCTCAGTTTTATGCTGATCTAAGCCACTGCTGCTCATATGACAGTGTCATGCTGTTCAAAGACATTGTCACTCCTGCAGGTAGAGTAGAATTACTATTTTGCTTGATCCAAGCTGCATCTGATTCTGGGCTGTTTGTAGTACCTGTGAGCTCTACACAGGCATCACTGGAAACTTTTCACATGATGGTTAAGCTGTGTAAGTATGAATAAAATACTTGATTTGGGACATCAGGCAGTGGAAAGGGGGGCTGTAAAATAACTACATCACAAGAGTAATTTGTCCGTTTGATAGAGACCTACTCACAGCCTGACAATACCTTGCAGAAATAGATCTTGCAAGGTCTTGCAAGACAATCTGTGTACTTTTGCCATTCTTCTGCCTAGAAATGTAAGCAGAATGCAGACAGTAATGAAGGACGGTTAAATAAGAAGGAGTAACACCACTTTTTTTTTTTTAGCTGTTCCTTTTCCTTCTCTGTTGAGTTTAGATTGGATGTTAGGAAGAAATTCTTTACTGTGAGGGTGGTGAGGCACTGGAACAGGTTGCCCAGAGAAGCTGTGGAGGCCCCATCCCTGGCAGTGTTCAAGGCCAGGCTGGATGGGTCTTTGGGCAATCTGGTCTAGTGGAGGGTGTCCCTGCCCATGGCAGGGGGGGTTGAAACTAGATGATCCTTGTGGTCCCTTTCAACCCAAACCATTCTATGATTCTATTCTTTATTTTGGCTTTTGTCAAAATTGTCTAAACATTTAAAAATCTGCACAGCCAAAGATCAACTCTTTTGTATTGGCTTTCCCTGAGTAGAAGTCTCATAGTCTGGTGGCAGCTGTGCAGACACCCTTTAAAGAATGAAGAAGAAAACTCAGGGAGCAAAAAAGCCTAAATCAAAACCAGCTTAGGTCTAATTTACACTTCACCTTCAGTGTTGATAGAATTGTAGCAAATGAAAGGAAAAGCATTCTTTATTTTCTTTTGTTTCATTAGTCATGAATGTAGGTGTATAGGGGAATAACATGTAAGGGGTTTGTTTTTCCAACATTAAAGCGTGCAAAAGGTTGAAAAACAGAGAGAAGAAAAAAACCCAAAAGAATACAGAAGCATAGATAAGGGAGAAAATATTGTAGAGCAGGAAAAAATTAAAAGTTCCAAGGTAACTGCCTGCAAAGATGTACAAATGGGAGGAACAACAGAAGTACAACTGAGAGAAGCAGAGTCCAAAAGACCATGAAGCAACACCATGCAATAGCAATGGCCATGGCTTCAGGCTCATCACTTTGCCATGTTTTTAATATCCTGACATCTCTAGAGTATATATTCATCATCTTTTGGTACCTCCAAGCCAGTCAACTGTGAACACTGACAGGACCGGTGTTTTACTGAGGAAGTAAGAGCAGTATATAAAAATTCAATCCTAGGTTTTACTATTTGGCATATACAGTAAATGATTAGTCTTTATTAATTAATCTGGGCTTTCCTAAAACCACCAATGTATTTGAGCAGATTTTTTTTCCTCTTTTCAGAGTAATAAGTAGCGTGCAGACATTTTAATAACCTCACATCTCAAGTGTATATATTTCTAGTACCTGCAAGCGGCATGATTCATCTGTCGACCACTTAATTTCATATTTTGAAGGGTAGTAAGCTATTTAAACAGAAGTGGAGAAATGCATGACGAGAAATAAAGAGGTCATTCTATTTTTAAGAACTTAGCCCCTATCTCCTGGTTTTACTTGTTATATATTCTCATCCTTGATAAAATTATAGACTGCCTACTGTCAAGCAAAAATTAAGATAATATGAGTAGGTATAACCAGGTAAAATGTAACCAGGCAGCTGATCTGTTTCCTGCATCTTCATAGCTTATGGGATTAAAGCATGACAAGCAGAAAAGTACAGGGATCACAGTTACACAGATCAATCTTCATTTGGGATTGTTACTTTGATGTGATCCAAGTAAATTCCTTTTAAGAAGTAAGGATGTGGTTGCCACTTACGGTGATTAAGTGTAATCTAGTTTGATTCAATATGTTACAATACAACTTTCTTTCCAGGTTCTTTTCTGAAGATTCAGGAAATTTCACACTTAGAAGACTCTGCTCACTGGGAAGCTATTACTACAAACTCATTGAACGGGTAAATTGGATGGGGGAGAGAGGTTACCAGTTTTTCTTTTTCAGTATTATCAGACAAATGTTGTTATAAATAAATTTAAATACGCCTCACCTCTTATATCTGGCCTGCCAAGGAGGTTAATAAATCCCTCCTTCTAGTTTGTCTTTCTGAAGGCTTGAGAACTTCACTTGCCCATACTCTCAATTGCATTACTGGTAGCTGAATGTGAAAAGACCCAAAACCAGACAGCATCAAGGTGGATCTGTTTGAACTTTTTCTCTGAGGTGAGAATGTCAGAACCGTTGACAAGATATAGAATTCAAACAGCTAGATTAAAATTAAATAACACCATTATTTTTGATATAAAGAAACCACAAGATGAGAGACTATATAAATAAAAATAATTTGTTAAGAAATCTTTCTCAGAGCACTGGGGCAGGGCTTGCTTCCAAGCAAGGTTTCAGTACGTCAGGCTGGTGACTATTAACTATTAAAATAATCTATTACCTTCCATATTGCCTTTTAAAGCAACTTCATTGTAGTCCATCTAAATTCCCTAGCACTATGACAAATGTAACCCCGACAAAATTTTCTTCTCCACACCATTTCCCTCATCCATAAAAGTTCACTGAAGGTTTGTATTAACAGCTTACAGTATGGTGAGTGTTTCTTCACAGCTCTATCTCCAGTTTCAAGGAACTGTTCACCATAAACTACTTGGCTGACTACTGGCTTACTGGCCCATCTTATAAATTAGGAATAAGTGTGAGAAGCTCTATTTTCTATGGCAGCAAAACTCTTGAGGAAGTAAAAACAACAACAACTGAAAGGTTTGGAACCTTAAATCAAAGGTGGCTACCTGAGACTGAGCATCTTTCCATGGCCTCTAAACTGAAAGCTTGCCCATATATACGAATTTCACAGCATAAGACACATTAGAATATAAAGAGTAGACAGCCCATCAAGAAGTGGGCTTCTATATCATCACTTTTGCCTTTTTCAAGCAGAAAAAGTAATATGTGCTTTCCTCTAAGACTGTGATGACCATAGTGATCCCATAGACATGTTTGCACTGATCAAGTGTCTACAAAGAGGAATAAATGGAGATTTGACATTATCATACTCAGCATGACTAATCAAATAAGGTACATGAATTTATCCTTTGCTAATTGCACTGAACATATAGATCTGATTGATGACTGTAGTGAGCAGTTTGTGATTTACAGTATGATTATGGAAACTGGTAGATTTCAATCCATGCTCTTGCCAGAGACATGAAATAGTGTGTGCAGTTGTATACAACTCTCTGGCTGAAGGCTTGATGTTCAGACAATTAAATAAGCTTGACAAGCGTCTGGCCACTGCCTTTGCAAATGAGTCTGCGCATGTCTATGCAAATGAAATTACTCAAAAACCAGCACATAAAATCCGTTGATTATTTCATAAATTTGGACTCTCCCTTCACCCCCTACCCTCTCCCCGCTCTCTGGCCTAAGTCAAGGAGATACCCAGCTAATTTTAAATCGGGGAACCTTACAAAGTGCTCTTTAAGATCTGAGAGATACTAAATCTGTTAGAGTTGTCTAAGTTTGTCTAGTTTATGGAGGCACTCTGCTTTCCAATTTGCTCCCTATTTCACCCTGCTTCTTGATTTCGTTACTTTGTTGAGACAATGTTGGTATTTAGTACATCTCCTTGTACTGAAGATCGTAACTCTAATGTTTGCGTGTTTTCCAAGTAACATCAGTAATGGAAGCTCACAGGCCACATGGAATCTCCTATCCTTTCAAGGCAAAACTGTGCTTAGGGTAAGTGAGAAGAGCATTACAGACAAAGCAAACAAAGGAAAAAGTAATACTGTCAATTCTTTTTCTCAATTACGATCAAAGTCCATCTTTATCTCACCTCCCCTATTGTTAATCTTTGGTCTATATCTGAGTACTTTCTCCCCCTGCAGACTTATTCTTTCTTAACTCTCACATCTTTCCCTCCCTTAGGTCCTAAGACTTTATAGCTGGAAGCTGTTTTTTCATGTCCTCTCCCCATGATGTCACTCTATTACCTGAGTCCCACACTGACTTCTGACTTCCTTCCACAATCACTCTTTAAATCCTTATTCTTGCCTTCAAGGATCTATTCGTGCCTATTTCTCTCATGTCTCTCCTGTTTTGATGCTTGTGTGTATCTTACATTCTTTCAACTCAGAAGCATGAATTTCTTTAGCTCAGCTGCGAAATCTGTGCTGAAATAACATCCACTCAGGCCCTAAAATATTTTCTCTTCTCTTATCTGACTGTAGAGAATATACAAAATTAAAAACAAAGGATGCAATCCTCGGCATTGCTATAGCCAAACTACAGACAGAAACACATAGTAACTGGCTTTATCATAACAAAAGTGAATATAGCCACTGGCAGTATTTCAACTTCAACATTACAAACCACGTAAAACTAGTGATGGTAAAGACTGAAACACACTATTCATAGTCAGCATATAGACCTTTCTCTCAAGCAAGCTTAATGATGTATCACCCCTTCCACATGAGTGCTTACTGAAGTTGTTTCCTAAAATGAAAGAAAATGAGACCTATGTCCTGGTCATCATTTCTGTGGCATCTCTTATTAAACAAAGGCTTGCCCTACCTTCTGCACCTGCTCAGGTGGTCTTTGGTCTGGATTAGACCTTTCTGTCCTGTCAGAGCAGAAAAAAACCCAAAACCAACCAAAAAAAAAAAAACCAAAAAAACAAAACACAAAACCATTCACTGAAGCTGCAGCAAAATCACATGTTTTTTGAGAAGGCAGTAAGCAAAACCCAAATGTTAAGGTAACAGGGGAAGAAAGAGAGAAAACAGAAAATATGGGCTTTTCTAACAAATTAGAAGAAGGCACATTGCTGAAAGTAGCTCCTCTAAGGAAAGAAAATAAACAATTAATTTCTTGTTCAAATCTGTGAGAAGGAGGAGGCACAGTTAATTAATCTTCAGTTATTGAAATTTTAGCCTGTAAAAAAATCCAATTTGAAATTCAAATGCCTCATAAAAAACCTGTCCAAAATCTCCATACGCTTATGGATAGTGGTGATGTAGTACCAACCACTGATGAAAATTCTACTCAAACACAATTTTCTGTCCGAGATACTGAAGATAAAAATCTTGACTTTGTTGAAGTCAACAGCAAAGCTCCAATGGACCTCTGCAGGGCCATGATTTCAAACTGAAGCTTTGAAATGACTGTGAACCTGAAGATAAACAAATTGTTAGTGGTTATAATTTTGCACTGAACATATTATATAGCCTTCCTATATATATCTCTCTCTATATCCTCATATAAGTACATACACAAATTTCTTCAAGCATTTTAAAAGGTAAAAACACAACTACTCCAAATATATGGGGACAGGAGAAGGGTGATTTATGAAAAAAAAATATAGTCTAAAAGTGTCATATCTCTATGTCTGTTTTACTGTATTCTTTCAAAACTTCAAATAATAATTTATGGGGGAAAATGCAGACATTCAAAATTTCCCTTTTCCTCTAATTTTTCCCTTGTTTAGCCCACCTAATGCTGCTTTTCTTTGGAAAGGACTTTGAGGTCTTGCTGAAAAGAACTGTGTATTATTTTACTATTTTCAGCAGAAGATTGGAAAAACACATACATATACAAACAGATCTTAAAAGCTTTCCTCATAGAAAGGTTGACCCTAAAGACAAAGGCCATTTTAAATGGAAAAAAAATGTTTTAAATAAGCACATAAATATTGATCAACTCCACTTATAAAACCATTGTAGTACAGAAGGGCCAATATGCTGCCTTGTGAGGTGCGGATACAACTCTGCCCAAAATGCAGGAATTACACAGGAAGGCAATAAGGGATTGTGCAGTCTAAAACCGCAAAGTGCTGAAGTCCTTTTTATATCTTTCCAACATTACAAGTCTATCCAGCAGTGGATACCCCCGCATGAACCCTCAACATGCTACCATCCTGGCAAGGCAAGCTTACTTCCCAGGGCAGTATGCAGATAAGCCTTACTCCCACAATTTGGCTTTGAGTGAGTAAAGCTCAGATTTCTCTGCAGCTGTGCGTGGTGTGTCTGCTGCAGCAAGATTCCTCAGTTACCTGGAGAAAGAAGCAGACTGGATTATACAGGAATATCACTGTCCTCTGCCCACCCCACGCAGCAGAAAGCAAGGTCCAGGAGGCAGCGTGGTCCCAAGCCAGCCCTGGGATGTTCAGCCATCACGTCAGTGGTATAGGCAGCTGAACTTGGAAAGTGGTACAGCTCTGGAGTCCCAAACTGCGGTCATCTGTCCACCCTGTGCCCTATTTACATGTCCTATATACTAACACTACCTTTACAGATGGGAATTTTATTTTTTTTTTTGTGATGAGGCCATTTATCTTCAAGGGCAGATTCAGAGAACTGCTTTCTGGAAATGAAAGTACTTGTAGTAATTAACAACTTTTGCCACTACTAAACTCTAGTGGGCTGGAACTGTTAACCTGAGGAAAAGATTTTAGATGTCATTACCAATCCCTTGTGTCATCATTCTTTCAGTCATTCATTGACACAATGTCTCGAGGACATGTGCTTGCAGAAATAATTGGACTGTGCTTTACACTCAAATTCAATACACTTTTTCCTTCAAGTTGCTTTTTGTGATTCATGACAAGCAAAGATTGAAATAAGCACTTAAGAATACAGAAAATTCCTTTTTGTTTCAGAAGCTGAAAAGACTAATACCTCAAAGTGACCTGCTGCAGCACTTCATGAAAATCAGTTTTCAGTTGTCTTTGACCAGATTGCAGGAAGACAGAATCGGAAATGTTCAGAGTAGCAATTTAGAATAAACTGCTCTGGAAACAAATGTGACAATAACAATTTTAATGAAAAGGAGAAAGGGTAGAAAACTCAGGTTGTGTTTTCAAAGTCTCTGAAGTCTCCAAATGAGATATTCGCTGCCTCAATAACAAATGCAAGAGCTGCAATTTCAGAAGAAGGTGTAACAAGGGAAGAATGAAGATTGGCCTTACAAAAATCACTAGGTAAAATCACAGACTGCTTGTGCAAACAACTTATCATACTGACCAATGCCACTTGTTACCATCATGTATTCTTTTGTCTGGTTCTACTTACCTAGGGTTTTTTTGTTGCTGTTGTTTTGTTTTGCTTACTTCCTCTCTTAAACTTTAGTTCTTAGAGACTCTCTTTTTCAATTCCTGTATAATCAATGTCTCTCTCTTTAGGGGTATGGTATAGGATTGCAGATTTTAAATACTGCCACAGAACAGAAAAAGAATCTGTATAATTTACACAGCCTAATTTGGTTTAAATGTAAGTTACTATGTTGATGGCTGCCAAAGTGATTAAGGAACTTTATGCTGATTTCATAATTCCTGTTGCAAACATCTCAACTTGCATGAGATATGTGTTCATTTGTATTATTGGTATTATTGTTAATATTATTGTTTTCATCACTTGTAGTAATTATTATTGTTGTTGTTGCTATTACTGCCATAATTGTTTATGTATTTAGTATTATTGATATTATTTGGCCCAAATCAGTGACCAAACTGCTGAGCTAATGATTTTTTTAGGCACTGCTTGAAAAAAATAACAAAAAAAGGATCAAAAATTCAGCCATTGCCCCAGCCCTGTGATTGTCTTTATTTAGATGAATTGTGATTCCCTGGACAAAAGGCATAATAATGTATTTTGGTCTTATTGTACCAGAGAACAGATCAGAGAAGAAAATGAGGGACAGGATGCAATATGAGCTAAAAAGTCATATATGAAATGAAAATAAAAATAACAAAACCAAACCCCAAACTTACCTAGGTAGTCAGATAGCTGTAGCTGACCATGATTTACCTTTCATATGTTTTTGAAACTGATGACATTTAATCCTCTCCCATGATTTACATTTCCATATTATGTAGTGGCCACATCCCTACAGTTTCACTAAGGATACATTCAAAACATGCCTACACTTTTGTTCAGTTGAACATTTAATTATATAAACAGTGAGTAAAAGACCTCCAGCTCTGGCCTGATATTACTAGCATTTTTGGTTTTCTTCCACATTATTATTTGGAAATGTGAATGTAAAATATTTATGAAGTTAGGAAAAAGAATAACAATAGCAGTTACAATAGTTTTTGAGAAAGTAAATGTTTTTCTGAGAGGGTGATACTTATTTTGATGATCTGTGTAATGACATAGCTATTGCTTTAAAAAATGATAGAAATCATTAATTGTCTTTACAAAATTTAAATTGACAATATATAAATACTTTAAGAACCACATCCACAGAAGAAAAATATGAGTAGAATCTGAGTACAGCATAAGAAAAGACACTGTGTAGGAGGTCTCATTAAGATATCTCTGAGATGAATGCATGACAACAGCAGTGCCAGTGATACTTCATGCTTGAGAAATGGTGAGCTGTTTTCCAAGAAAAAAAAAAAAAGAACATGAATCATTTATTTTCAAGTACTCGATTATTATAAAGCTGGCAGAGGGGGTACAAAGCCAGAAGCGATGTCTTATTTGAAGAACTAAAATGTGTCACATAATCATTCCTCATAATTTTGCGTGATGGACGTGTACAGGAGCAAACTCACCTACACCACCTAACAAAGTTCCAGCTATCAGTTCTTATCCCCTTTAGTCATATGGGAACCTTTGGGCATTAAGTCATATAAATAATGAATGACGAAACCATTGAAGCAAATAAGAGGGACTGGCAAGGAAGCAAATAAATGAATCCCACCCTGAGATTTTATTACCAAAACAAAGACCAGAGAAGATATTAGAAAAGAAAAAACACTCCTTCTAGCTCTTGACTTCAGAGAATTGCTATCTGTGGTTTTAAATTTCTGAGTGTTTTACTGTTTTGAATTATAATTTTTAAACAGCTTCGTTAAGGTACATGGATCCTGAAATGTGTATGTAAGCCAAAAACCTGCATTGACCTGAGCCTTGCTCAAGTAATTCATCGCCTACCACTGAGATATCTTCTTTCTCCAGGATTTGTCTGAACACTGCCCTTCTGCCTTTCCGCTCTTTTGACACACATTATTTTTCGTCTGCAGTCACTGGTCTCCATCCTGCTGAGTGCCGCTGACCGAACTCTCCACCTCTGCCGATATGATGTAATGTTACTTGGCTATACTCCCTCACGTAATGTTCCTTTGTCTCTTCTAAAGCAGGCTGCCAACAACACAGTATGAGTAATAAAGATCAGAATATGCTTTAGTTATCACCTTTTGGTTCATTTCACTACCACCTTATAAAAATAATACATTAAAAAAAAAAAACAACAAGCAAGCAAAACTGTATAAAAGAACTAGAAATTTTTCTTTTTATTTTCTGAATACTATGACTTCTAAACCAAAAATGTAATTTATCAACCCTTGGGATAATTCTTACAAGTCAAATAACATAAATAGAAACCACTGTGTCCATCAGGGGAAACTGTATGTCTCATATATACTTTCCTGTGAAGTATTGCTTCTGCACAAATTAAAGATGAATAGTGGACTATGCCATCATAAATTTACTTTTTTTTTTTTAACTGAGTTACTGTAATTCATGTTAATAATTAATAGTCTTTTCCCGTATGTCTGGTACACAAAGAAAACTGTCTTGATCTGCCCACAGTTTACCTGTGCTTCCAGAGCAGAGTGAAAAAAATAAAGCAGTGCTACAGAGTTCCTATATAATTAGATGGTTATAACTAAAAGGATTAAGAAGATATTAAAAGTTCTGAAGATGGCAGATGCTATGGTAACTTAAACTTTCCACTTAGAAATACAAAGGTGAGGCAAAAACATAGAATCACTGAATTATAGAATTGTTTTGATTGGAAAAGGCCTTTAAGATCATCAGTTCCAACCATTAACCTAGCACTCCCAAGTCCACCACTGAACTATGTCCCTAAGTGCTACATCTACATTTCTTTTAAATACCTCCAGGGGTGGTGATGCAACCACTTCCCTGGACAGACTGTTCCAGTGGTTGATAACCCTTTTGGTGAAGAATTTTTTTCCTAATATCCAAGCTAAACCTCTTGTGGCGTACCTTGAGGCCATTTACTCTTCTTCCCTCACTTTTTATTTGGGAGAAGAGACCAGCGTACACCTTGGTGCAATCTCCTTTCAGGTAGTTGTAGAGAGCAATAAGGTCTTCCCTCAGCCTTCTTTTCTCCAGGTTAAACAGCTCCAGTTCCCTCAGTCATTCCTCATAAGACTGTTCTCTAGACCCTTCATCAGCTTCATTGCCCTTCTTTGGACATGCCCCAGTACCTTCATGCCTTTCTTGTAGTGAGGGGCCCAAAACTGAACACAGTATTTGAGGTGCAGCCTCACCAATGCAGAGTACAGGGGGACAATCACTTCCTTAGTTCTGCTGGCCACACTCTTTCTGATACAAGCCAGGATGATGTTGGCCTTCTAGACCACCTGGGTACACTGTGCTGGCTCATATTCAACCAGCTGTTGACCAACACCCTCAGGTCCTTTTGCACTGGGTAGCTTTCCATCCATGGGGTTGTTGTGCAGGACCCAGCACTGAGCCTTGTTGAATCTCATACAGTTGGCCTTGGCCCATAGATCCCACCTGTTCAGATTCCTCTGTAGAGCCTTCCTATCCTCAAGAAGATCAACACTCCCACTCAGCTTGGTATTGTCGGCAAATTACTGAGGGTGCACTTGATGCCTTCACCCAGATAACTGATAAAGATATTAAAGAGAACTGGACCCAATACAGAGTCCTGGGGAACACCACTTGTGACCAGTCACCAAATGGATGTAACTCCATTCACCACAATTAGTTGAGCTTGGCCATCGAACCGTACTTTTACCCAGCAAAGCGTACACCCATCCAAGCCATGAGCAGCTAATTTCTCCAGGAGAATGCTGTGGAAAACGGTGTCAAAGGCTTTATTAAAGTCCAGGTAGACAACATTTAACCACTAAGTGGGTCAGTTTGTCCTAGAAGAAGATCAGGTTAGTCAAGTAGGACCTGCCTGTCATAAACCCATGCTGACTGGGCCTGATCACCTGGTTTTCCTGTACATGATGTGTGATGGCACTCAGGATGATCTGCTCCATAACCTTCCCTGGCACCGAGGTCAGACTGACAGACCTGTAGTTTCCCAGATCCTCCTTGCAGCCTTTCTTATAGGTGGGTGTCACATTGGCTGACCTCCACGCAACTGGAACCTCCCTGGTTAGCCAGGACTGCTGATAAATGACGGAAAGTGGCTTGGTGAGCACTTCCACCAGCTTCTTCAGTATGCTCAGTTGGTGGATCCCAACTGACCCCATAAGCATGTGTGTCTCTAAGTGGTGTAGCAGGTTGCTAACCAATTCCCCTTGGATTATGCGGCTTTGTTCTGCTCTTTGTCTTCCAGGTCAGAGGGCTGGGTAGCCAGAGAGCAACTGGATTTACTGCTAAAGACTGAGGCAGACATGTCATTAAGTACGATAAAAATTTCCTTCTCCTTTGTCACTATTCCCCCCCACATCCAATAAAGGATAGAGATTTTCCTTAGCTCTCCTTTTGCTGCTAATGTCTTTATAGAAACATTTTTGTATTGTCTTTTACAGCAGTAGCCAGATTGAGTTCTATTTGGGCCTTGGCCCTTCTCATTTTCTCCCTGCATAACCTAACAACATCTTTGTAGTCCTCCTGAGCTGCCTGCCCCTTCGAAAGGTCATAAATTCTCATTTTTTCCTGAGTTCCAGCCAAAGCTCTCTGTTCAGCCAGGGTGGTCTTCCCTGTTGGCTCATCTTTCAGCACATGGGGACAGCCTGTTCCTGTGCCGTAAAGATTTTCTTCTCAAAGAATATCCAGTCTTACTGGACTCCTTTGCCCTTCAGCACTGCCTCCCAAGGTACTCTGCCAACCGTACTTCTAAACAGGCCAAAATCTGCCCTCTGGAAATCCAAAGCAGTAGTTCTGCTGACCCCCTCCTTACTTCTCCACGAATTGAAAACTCTATCATGTCATGATTGCTATGCTCAAGACAACCTTCAGACCATCCCATCACCTTCAAGTCCTCTTCTCTTCACGAACAGCAGGTCCAGTGGGGTGCCTTCCCTAGTTGGCTCGCTCACCAGCTGTGTCAGGAAGTTACCTTCCACACACGCCAGAAACATCCTAGACTGTTTCCTCTCTGTTGCATTGTATTTCCAGCAGACATCTGGTAAGTTGAAATCCCTCGTGAGAACAAGGGCTAGAGATTGTAAGACTTCTCCTAGCTGTTTGTAGAATATTACGTCTGACTTTTCATTTTGGTTGGGTGATCTATAACAGACTTCCCCCATGATATCTACCTCACTGTCCTTCCCTTCGATTCTTACCCATAAACAGTCAACCCTATTGTCACCATGGTCAAGTTCTAAACAATCAAAACACTCCCTAAGATACAGGGCTACCCCATGGCCTTTTCTTCTTTGTCCATTCTTTCTGAAGTGTTTATAACCATCCATTGCAGCACTCCAGTTGTGTGAGTCATCCCACCATGTTTCTGTGATGGCAACTATATCATAGGTTTCCAGCTGCACAATGCAGCTGCTCCTCCTGGTTATTGTCCATGTTGTGTTCATTGGTGTAGATGCACTTCAGTTGTCTATTGATCCCAACTTTTTTTTTTTGGAGAAGCCCTGATTTCTACATGATCATTCTCAGGCACTTCTTTGGTTTCTAACCCATCAATAACCCTTGTGTCGTTGCTGCTGCATGGGTCTCCATTTCCTATCTTCACTGAGATAGCAGACCAAAGGACCTCACTAGAACACCGTTTGTCAAACTGTGGTGCCCCATGCTTGTATCCAGCAAGCCTGTTTCCATCCCCTTCTCCCTTCCAATGTAGTTTAATGCACTTTCAATGACCTCTGCTCCTTCCTGTGCAAAGATCCTTTTCCCATACTCTGTACATCGATTGTTCTAGGGAATACAGGGATAATAAAAGAGACACCAGCTGTTCCCAAGCTCAACTTGCCTCCCATTAGAAAAGCTGAAAGTTGAGAAATCTATCACCTATCAATATCTCTAACAGAGACATTACACCTGCCTAGCTATCCATACTAATGTATTCATACAGGAAATAAACTCAAGTTAGAGATAAGAGCTTTGAGAATTTCTAATAAGGCAACCTTTATTCAGCTTCTATAAGAGTTTAGGAAGGCTTTCTTTTTTAAATGGAAAAAAAAATATTATTTTCTGTCTGTGGTGGGTTGACCCTGGCTGGAGCCCAGATGCCCACCAGAGCTGCTCTGTCACTCCCCCTCCTTAACTAGACAGGGGAGAAAAGGTATAACAAAAGGCTCATGGGTCAAGATAAGGACAGAGAGAGATCGTTCACCAATTACCTCATGGGCAAAACAGACTAAACTTATGAAGAAATCATCTAATTTACTACCAAGCTAAACCTCCCCCCACCCCTCCCTTCTTAACTTCACTCCCGACCTCTCTCTGCTCCTCTCCAGCAGCACAGGGGGACGGGGATAGGGGTTACGGTCAGTAGATTACATGTTTTTTCAACTGCTGCTTCTTCCTCAGAGGGAGCACTCTTCCCCTGCACCAACATGGGGTCCCTCCCAGGGGAGACACTCCTTCATGAACTTCTCCAGCGTGAGTCCTTCCCATGGACTATAGTCCTTCACAAACTGTTCCCATGGGTCTCTCCCACAGGGTGCAGACCTCCAGCAGAAGACTGCTCCAGCATGGGTCCCCCATGGGGTCACATGCCCTGATAGCAAACCTGCTCTGATGTCGGCTCCTCTCTCCACAGATCCACAGGTCGTGCCGGGAACCTGCTCCTGTGCAGACTTCCCACAGGGTCACAGCCTCCTTCAGGTGTCTCCACCTGCTCCAGCATGGAGTCTTCCATGGGCTGTAGGTGGAATCTCTACATCTCACAAAAGCCGTTGCTGTAGCATCTCCCCGCTACCAAAACTTTGCCACGCAAACCTAATACCTGCCTCCCAATTTGGTGTCATCTGCAAACTTACTGAGAGTGCACTCTAACCCCTCATCCAGGTCGCCAGTAAAGCTGTCGAACAACACTGGCCCCAAAACTGAGCTCTGGTGAGCACTACTAGTGACTGACTGCCAACTAGATTTAACTCCACTCACCCCAACTCTCTGGACCCGTCCTTCCAGCCAGTCTTCTACCCAGCAAAGAAGGTACCAGTTCAAGCCATGATCTGCCACTTTCTCCAGGAGAATGCTGTACAATACAGTATTGAAGGCTTTGCTACAGTCCAGGTAGATGACATTCACATCATCAGTATGATGATAAACAAAACATTTTACACTATATGATGAGGAAGACTACTAGGTCATAGTCTCCTATGTGCGGGAAATAAAGACATTGCTAATATTCTTGCACAAGTACTTTTGTCCTCCTTCACTCAATAATTTTCAATTTACATTTGAAGAGTAACTAGAATGGCACAACAATTAGGTTAGGATAATTAAATTATTATTTCACTTTGACTTTTCCCAGGAAAACAAACAAAGACTGAAATCAGGGGAAATGTTGCTAGGGTTGTTTCTGAGATTTTTTTTCATTTGAACATGTTCATTTAAATATAATTAAAAATATTTATTCCTCAGTTCACTATCAGGTTGAAGCTAGGAGCTGCAGCAGAAAACAACCAAAAGTTTCTGATTACTTCGGTTTTCTGGCTTTTGACTCTTGAGGGAATTGATGTTCTTGTTGTTCTTGTTGTTGTTGTTGTTGCTGTCAGAGGGGTGTTTTGGTTTTGTTTTTAAAACTAAAACCTGACTGAAATGTATTTTAATATTTTTTCATACACCGAAGGCCTCTATTTTGCGCAGCAGTCCCCAGGCACTAGGCCTTACAATTGCGTGAAGTCAATAGGACTATCTGAAAGCAGTAAGGAGTACAACCTCTGTGCTTACATGACCACATACTAATAAAGCAGCTTGGATAAAGTAATTTTCTCAATATGTGAAGTAAATTGTAGGGTGTCCATGAGAAGATGTGGCAGACAATGACGTCGCCCTCTTCATTTATCAAAGGCAAAATTGATCATTTCTTAAAGATAACTAATAGATGCTGACCTTATCCCTTTAATTTTGTGTTGAAGATCATCTCATCAGAAAAGATATTTCTATTGTTTAGATGAAGTTTGTGTACTTAGTCCAGCTGGGAATGCCTGCCAGTTAAGGTGGAAAAAAAAAAGAAGTGCACTAACATGTATTATGTTTCATGGTGAGATGAAATGCAACTCTGGAAACAGATTTGACATTTGAGACTTCCCTATGTTGCAAAAGCAGAATTTGTTGCAGACATAAAAACGCTCAGTATAATGCATCTGGAGGAAGTTGTGCACAGTTCTTCGAAGAACCCCTGGCAGCTGATAATGGAGAGCTGTTGGCAGTGATTAGAGAGGCAGATGCTTACCTGTGCTCCTACAGTGTGCAGTCTTGGCTTGATGACAAGGTGAGAAGAAGGACAAGCCATCGCAGAGTGGGGCCTTTGGCAGCTGGTACCCTACTGGGGAAGGGTAAACGGGTCACCTAGGGCTTCTTGCTCATCTGTAGCAGAGTCATCAATCCATGCCAGAATATGCACTTTTCAGAAAATAAATCAATTCCTTATATAAGGTAATGGAAAGAAATTAAAATATTGATCATTTAAACAGAATTTAGCAACTCATTGTGCAGCGTTGCATTTACTATATCACCGACTGAAAAATATGTTCTATACTGTACAATTGCATTCAGGCTTATCTGTGTACTTAGTGAATGCAGGACTTGTCGAGCCAAGTGGCAGGTGTTTCACTGGTGGTGTTCAATGTCAACTGGATGCTACTGAAACTCCATAGAGGGCACTTCCCTACAAAGTGCTTCTTCATGGCTTTCTCTTGTTGTCATGGTTTTATCCCAGTCAGCGACTGGACACCACGCGGACGCTCACTCAGTCCTCCTCATGGGAAAGAGGGAGAGACTCAAAAGAGTGAAAATGAGAAAATCTCGTGGGTTCAGGTACAAGAGTTTAATAAGTGAAGCAAAAGCCGCTTGCACAAGCAAAGCAGAACAAGGAATTCATTCCCCACTCCCCACGGCAGGCAGGGGTTCAGCCATCCCCAGGACAGCAGGGCTCCGTCACGCGTAATGGTTACTTGGGAAGACAAACGCCATCACTCCGAACGCCGCTGCCCACCCCTTCTTCTTTCCTCCCAAGCCCCTCATATAGCGGAGCATGATGCCATATGGTATGGAATATCCCTTTGGTCAGTTGGGGNCTGGCTGCTGTGAAGAAAATTAACTCTCTCTCAGCTGAAACCAGGACACTTGTCCAAACTACAGAGCAGGTTATCTTATTTCCCTATTTTTATGAAAACAGATTCTAATCTATGAGTTCTTCATCATGGCTCACTGACAGTGTGGAAGGTCAAAATCAGAAAAGTATACAGTAAGACAGGTGTTTAAGAATCATAGAATCATAGAATCATTAAGGTTGGAAGCAACCTCAGGGATCATCCAGTCCAACCGTCTCCTCACCACCTATTACCCACTAAACCATGTCCCCAAGTACCAGATCCAACCTTTCTTTAAACACCCCCAGGGCCGGTGACTCCCCCTCCTCCCTGGGCAACCCATTCCAATGCCCGACCTCCCTTTCTGAGAAGAAATTTCTCGTAAGTTCCAGTGTAAACCTGCCCTGGCGCAACTTGCAGCCGTTCCCCCTTGTCCTGTCGCTAAGCTACAGGGAGCAAAGCCCAAACAAACAACAAGAAGAAAAAAAATAAACAGAACACTGGAACCTTTCCTCATAGCAGTGTTACTTCTTTTTGTCCTGTTGTGGTAGGATGTGTTTGCATCTAAGGTACCACACCAGACCATAATTTTCTGAAGTTGAAAGATAAGTGACAAATAAGAATGTCTGGGGCATGCAAACATTTATTTCATGCTTAGCCAGCTAGCTTATTCAGAAGTTCACCATCAGTTTTAACATTGGCAGCAAGGATTTTTTTAAGCATTTGTAAAATCTCAGAGTATCAAATACCGAGGTATCTTATGATTCAAATGCATTTTAAACTGGATTACATTAGGCAAGAGAAACACATTAGGTATCGTTTTCCTTGTCCTTGGCTGAAGATGAAACATTGGTATTCAATGTGTGTTTAATTATGAGAATGGCCAGGTATGGATACTGAGACAGATGTCATTTGAATAAATGAACAAAGAGTTTGTGATGCACAGGTTGGATAACATGTGACAGCACAAAGACTATTCATTTGTCTTATCCATGAGCTTGTTTCATACCCTCCTCACTGGAAAAAAAGTCCAGGTGTTTTGATCAAAAGACTAGAGTCTTTTGGCATGTCATAAGCATTTGTGAAGTCCAGAAATTTGATTCATCTGTTAGGTTTTGCTGAAAGTAATTTTCATCAAAAAGAGCTTGCTCCATGATTTGGTCTCAGAAAGGAAACCTTTACTGGAAACCAGTGAACTGCTCAGACTGATCAGTGTTTTTAAACATATTCACTGGACTTTGTTGAATTTCAGTATCTTAAAGCATTCAGGAAACATTGATATTGGCTAAGGGATTAATGAGTTGTAGAGGTTTTTCTCCTAACAAAATTAAAGTCTTAGACAGCTAGCAGGCCTTTGGAAACTTGTCCTCTGATCATCCAGGATATAATCTTTCCTAGATCTGTCAGTGGTTCTGATGATCAGGATCTAAAGTCTGATGCAAACATATATGGAACTGATCTGTATGTTGTGCCATCATTTGTAGAAAGTGTCCAAACTCAGGTGAAATTTACCACTTGGTGAGATGAAGCATTGTACCTTCTCATTAATGAAGATCAAAAGTTCTAGATGTAAAATCCAAGGCTTACTCTTTGTATGATGCCAGTTAACACATAAAAGCTTATGCAGACCTACAGTCAGAATATCCTAGACTTAACAAAATCTGGAAGATGCCACTTCAATGAAAAACACAGTTCCTTACAGGAAATGTCAACGACAATCAAAAACTACAAGTTTTGTAACTTAGTGGACATCTACTCCAGATTTCCTAAGTGACCCTCAGAGGATTTATTTCCATCTAACCAGTGTCTTTCTATACCCATCAGACTTTCTTTTCCTGTTCAATGGTAAGAACCTACAAAATGATTCAAAGCTAGCATTGATCAAAGTAGTGAGGTATGCATCACTTATGAAAATAAATAAAGCCAATAATAATGCCCAACACAGAACCAAAAAAATACTAAAACTGAGAATGTTGTTCTACAGGCTTCTGCCTTATTTTCAGTTAATCAGTTTTGATTAGCTTCTTCCTCTTACACTAGTGTGAATGAAATCTTAGGCTGTAAAGCTGCAAAAGTTGCATCTAAAAATGTACTTAAGACTGTTTAATGAGAATGCAGGAAATAGACAGACAAGCATATGGGTGTCTGTCTTGTTTATGTTCCAGAGCAAATATGACTCATGCAATCATGAAAAATTACTTAGAATAGGATACATCTTTTTTTTTTTTTTTAACTTTGAACAAGTAAAAATCTAGGTTACTGTATTTGGCAACATCAACCTAGGTGTCCAACCTAAAGAAGAAATAAAAAATAATCCAATGTATAATGTCTTTAAAGTATCTCTAAGAGGGAGATATTTACACCTTATCAAATATGTTTTGTCAGTTTGGCATAGGAGTTTTCATATAATCTCTATTCTCCACCTGTAAGTGCTCAGGTCACAGGCATGCAAGTGTTTTCTGGATGGTTCTGGACGTTTCAAAGTGGACACGTTGATGTCAATCATCTCTATCAAAAATGTGGAGTCTTTTTGAGTAACTAAAACCTATCATTTCTTCAAGGAACATTAATCTCTGTAATGAGCAATACTTCTCTAAATTGAAGGTCTTCTATCACAAGTTTTTGAGAGACAAAAAAAAAAGGGGGAAAATAAAACCATATTGTTAACAATCATGGAAAGGGAGCATCAGCTTTCCCTGAAGAATCATTCCTCTTCATATTTACAGCAATATCTTAGCATAGCCAAGTCTTATCCAAGTCCCTGCTAGTTCTATTCTCATGTATTTTTCATTGATATGTAATATTTGTATTACTATGAAATATTTCATAGTTGTTGCAAGGTTATGGAGATCATACGGTAGATTTCGTAGTCACCTCAGAATTTCTGCTGCCCTGAAACCTCTGACTTAGATTCAGCACAAGTCTGGATGTATGACAAGCATGTTTTTTAAAGTGAGATAGCTCTGCAATGTCTTTACTGTTTTGCACAAATTTCACACTCGGATTCAATTTACTTTCTAACATGCAGTCTGAAAAATGTCAGTATTTTTGAGGGTTATTCATGTATCCAAAACGTAAGGGTAGATATGTATGCATTGCCTTAACACCAGCTGGCCTTTCTTGGTAATTACTGCACTATGCTTGATCTCAGTATCATATACCTCTTGTCTTACACCACTGGCTATGACATAAAACAGGACTACTGTGTCTTGGATTTTTACTGCCACACATGAAATCCCACTATAATTAATTAGTGTTGTTATAGCAACACCTTTTATAATACTGCTTGACACTCAAGGGAGGGAGTGACACAGGGGTGAACTGTATGAGAAATCATTTTGTAAATTTCGTTCTCAAACTCCCTGACTTAGTTGCTTTTTTTTTTCTTTTTGGTTAAAATCATTTTTCCCTTCAAATTGGTTCCCTGCTGCACTGCAGCCATTGAGCAGTCAAATCTCAGCAGTAATCTTCTATTGGTCTTGTTCATGTGAATCCTGAGGGGCTCACGCTAAAATTTGCTATCAAAAAGTACAAATGCAGCACGTCTTTTATTTCAGAGTAGTTGTTTTTTATTATTATTATTTACAATGATTGCACACAGGATAGAAACTTCTTGCTGTACTTCGCTATCAGTAATGGATACCCCCCACTTACATGGACAGTGTTAAAGAATATAAGTTTTCTTTGAAATCAAAGCTTCTGTCCTAGCAAAAGGTTTCCACTGGGCATCACTTGCTGCTGTGGAAAACTTTTTAACTTTCATTCATTATTAGGAAGTAAATACAGCTTTGATCATAACAAACAAAAAAAAAAAAGAGAGAGAGAGAAAAAAAAAAAAGAGAGAGATAGATAGAAAAAAAAAAGTTAAAGAACAGACTTTTGTACCACTTCTGGCAAAGGAGGTCCCATCCCTTCATTCAGGCCACTAAGAAGGGATACACACCACTGAGTCACTGCTTTTGGCTTCATGTAAAGGAATGTCTTCCAACTAATATGATTCTGCTTGTTTATTACTGGGGTGAAAAAATCCATACCTGTGTGAAAGATCTCTTCAATGCTGTAAAAGCCTCAGCAAAGACTCAGCTGTAGGAGCCGTTCTGTTGGGACAGGACAGCTCCCGTCACCACAACTCAGCTGAGTTGCTCAAAAGCTTACTGTCAGCACAGTGACTTAGATACTGCTAGAAGTAGGTGGTTCCCACACTGTCCCCTTCCTTGTACCCTTCTCCCCTACATCCTCCCGTGCACGCACACACAGTGTATCAGTCTGTTCTTCCTTTCCACTTGGAGCCGACACACTCAGGCAGCAGACATTGCCAGTTCTGTGATCAGGATGAGTAATTTGGCTGTTGCTCATACTCTGAAAAGGAATGATTAGGAGCTCCCGCTGCTGCCTCTGCAGCATAGAGCAGCCTGGGTTTCATTCTGTGATGTTCTTGTGCCATTAGAAGTACAATACAGCAAAATAAGAGAGAAAAGAGAGCCTAAATGATCTAAAAGATCATTAAGGTTCAAAAAAGGATCCAGTGTTTTATTACATGTTTATTATGTACGTTGTAAACAATGATCATTGTTGCTATTATTACATTCAATATTATTATTACATTCAATATAACAGCATCTTATTTGATAAGGAATAGCATGGTTAAAGAAGTACCTATCCCATAATTTACAGTGTAGAAGCAAATACTCCAAAATCCCTAAGTGATTTTTGAAACTAATTCCCCCACAAGACATTAAATTCTTAAAAAAAAAAAAAAAGAAGATGCCACTTCAATGCTTAAGAGAGAGCAAAAATAAGCTTGTTTCTTCAGAGAAATCAACTGGGAGGCCAGGAAAGTCTAATCTAAAATGCTAAATAGCCCTTGACAGCAAGGATTCACACTCACAGTAACTGCTAGCCTATAGATTATTTTATTCCCTCTTTCTGGCCAAATGAATCTAAGTCTGAATCGTGGCACAGCTTCTGAAAGAAGAAGATAAGGTGATCTCCCCACCTGGTGTGTTATCTAGTGGTATAAGTCTGCTTCACTAAGCTGAGAAATGGAAACACAAAGTCTTTCAGGGACAATAGGGAACAAAGCAGCCTGGTGATATTTCTGATGAGGATATAAAAACTAAGGGGTTCCTTCTCTTCTACCAGTGCTTCAAAGGAGAGTGGCAAATAAAAAGGCAGTTTGAAAGGTGTCAGTTCTGTGTCTCTTGTATTATGCATACTCTAAGATCACCTCCTAGAGCTAGCTCCAGAGGGATTTGGGCAGAGTAATGCCTAATTTCTGTCCTAAGAAAACTCAGATGCTGAACTTAGCTGTGTGAGGATTTAGGAACTTCTGGGTATATATTTCTAGTGCACAGAAAACTTTACATTTGAATCATAAGATGCCTACAGAGGTTGTACAGGGTTTTTCAGGATTACACTCTTCATTGTTGGTGTCTGCAGTCAGTCCCACTTGAGATACCTCAGTCCTTTTTTTAATATGGCCCTAAGGCACTTCTGAAAATTTTATGTTATACGTCAAAGCTGACAAGAAAAAAAAAAAAGAACTGAATGGAGGGGAAAGCAAAGCAACATAACAGTTTAGCAAAAATGTCTCCTTGCATTTTTGTTCTTCCTTGGATACCACTGTACTGCTGGAAATGAAATTAACATAAGCAGGACTGAGATCCTGATCACATCTGATATGCAGATGGACACAGTGTCAGATGGTTATTTTTCCTGTACCTATATTGCATTCACCAGTGTGTTGCCACTGTAAATACTGACAGAGAGATATGTGCAGGAAACTTCAATTAATAAACTGCAGGTCTATAGCAATAACATCATACAAATATATTCCTGCTCTAGTCTGACCTTTATTTTGCCAGTGGAAAAATAGAATTACAGTGATACTAGCAGCTGGTTTTAGTTGTGTAGTTCATAAATGGAACTAGATCCACTATTTCTTCCTTAAGCTGTCTTAGAATATCTCTTCATTAAAATAAGCCTTATCTAATGTTCTGTTTACACTACATTGCATATCCTGTGTCAAAAGCAAATGCTCTTTCGAATGCCACTAAAAACCCAAGTGGAGAGTAACTACCATATCAGTGATCCTTCAAAATCTGTGAATAAGTATGTAGGAGAATATCACTGATGACAAGAGTGATTTCTCCAACAGATGATAGAAATGAGTGTGTGTTAAAAATATATATATAAACTTGGCAAATCAATGGGACACAGCAATATGGGTAACACTGTTCTAAGATTAGGGAAAAATACCCAACCAAACAACAAAACAAAATACCAAAAAATCCAAGCAAACAAAAACCACAAAATAAATACTGCTGAAGTTGTAGTATACAGATAAAGCAAGGGATAGCACACACTATTCCTGGACAGTTCTATACCTTAGAGAAACAAATCTGTATTTTCCTTTACGGTACACTTAAAACTATCTTTCAACCCTTCATTTTAATTTTTCCTTCAACAGAATCTTCATGTATACATTATAAGCAAAAAAAAAGTGGTAGGATATTTTATACGGCTTGTTCCTTGTGCTTACAAATATCTACTTAAATTAAACAAATAAAGCAGCAAGAGTAAAATCTTTCTATAAAGATATGAGGTTGTCTGTTCCAGAATTCAAATGTACATTATGCACTGCTGCTCCCTCTACAAGCACAATGTTCATCTTGCCAAGGCTCAACCGCGTGATGTTGGCCTTTATAATGTGTGACAAATAATATCAATAATTCACAGCAATAAGCAGTAGAGAAACAAGGTTTTATGTGACAGAGGTATTTCAAGTTTGAAAATTAGTGATGTTGTTTTTAATGAGACAGACTAAAGAAAGAACTTCCACTTCTTTTTTGACCACACCATTAAATATTTACAGAGGGGATTCAGGTCACCTGCAGCTGATTATGTCATTCCCCAAGACTTCCTACAGAGTTGATAGAAGAGGGTCACCTCTGCAGACGAAGGTCAACTCCGCCTTCAGTAGAAGACTGCTCCAGTGTCGGTCCCCCATGGGGTCATGTCCTGACAGCAAACCTGCTCTGTTGTCGGCTCCTCTCTCCACAGATCCACAGGTCGTGCCGGGAACCTGCTCCTGTGCGGACTTCCCACAGGGTCATAGCCTCCTTCAGGTGTCTCCACCTGCTCCAGCATGGAGTCCTCCACAAGCTGTAGGTGTAATTGCTACATCCCGTCTCCCCTCCTCCGAGGGATGCAGGGGGACAGTCTGCTTCACTATGGTCTTCACCGTGGGCTGCAGGGGAGTCTCTGTTCCGGTGCCTGGAGCATCTTCTCCACCTCCTTCTTCAGTGACCTTGGTGTCTGCAGAGCTTCTCACATCTTCTCACTACTTTCTCTGGCCGCAAAAACTCCCGCGCTTGCTTTTTACCCATTCTTAACTCTGTTATCCCAGAGGCGCTACCCCTGTTGTTGATGGGCTTGGCCTTGGTCATTGGCGGGTCTGTCTTGGAGCCCGCTGACATTGATTCTATCGGACATGGGGGAAACTTCTAGCAAGATTTTGCAGAAGCTGCCACCCTTGTGCTCGCCCCCCCCACTACCAAAACCTTGCCATGCAAACCCACAACAACCTGGCAGGGTGCGGGGAAGGTGAAAAGTGCTTGACTTAGTGTAGACATCAGAACTACCTGGTCACAACTGAAAACATCAGTGTGTTGTCAATATTATTCTCATACTAAATCCAAAACACAGCACTATACCAGCTACTAGAAAGAAAATTAACTCTAGCTCTCCTGAAACCTGGACAGTTATCTGTTTTTTTAATTTATATTTTTCCATATGATTTATACTATACATGATATATTAATACATGGCCAGCGGTGGGTCCATTTTGGAGCAAGCTGGAACCAGCTCTGTGTGACATGAAGACAGTCCCATGTCACACCTCAAAGAGACCAGCCCTGTAGCCCCTGTTCCTGCTACCAAAACCTACATGTGTAAACCCAGTACACATGTATATAATTTATAAATACACAAATATACTAGGAGAGGGGATACTCAATATTTTTTTACTAATAGGAGTGTGCAATCAAAACCAGTGTGAGACCACTGCCCTACAGTTTTTAGCTCAGGCTCTGTTATATGCTTTCACGTAAGATGTTCTGCTCAGCTTGAAGCTTGAGCAGGAGACAGCTGGGTACTCGCTTGAGCTAATCATTCTGACCTCTGCATAGTTGATGTGGGCACCCCTATGAAACCCTCATCTCATTATCAGTCAGGTAAATTAAGCCAAAAGTGCTCTAAAGAACTCTGTTTCTTTTCATTGACTATCAATGCAGCTGTAGGATGACATTCAGATGTTGACAGCTGCATAGTAGAGGTCTAAAGCTAGGTTAGATGAGTCCTGCTTTGATCTATCTGGCATTCGCTATGCAGAAACTCTGATTCTTCTACATATATATTTTCTGATGATGTTGTATGTGACATACAGTATTCAGACTAGCTTTAAAACCTTTGTTGTGGTTAAAATTTCTCTGAAGGAATTCTTCTTTCAAGTTTCTCCTTTAGATGCATTAAGTTTAATTAAATTAATCCCCTAACAAAATTTCTCATTATTGCCTCTCTGTTTTTTTTCTTCTTTTTCACTCCAAACAACATTGTAGTAGAAAGAAAGGGAGAGGTGCACTGGGTGAAAACAGAAGAAAATAATTAAAATTCTACTAATCTAGTAATTTTAAAAGATGTATTCACAAAGGACTAATCAGCATACTCTCTGTCACTACCAGAAGTCTGTAGTCAACAAGTTAATGACAAAAAACCCCAGGATTTAGTGAACATTATTGATTCACTACAGTTCTAAACTGTTTACATAGTATCAGAGAAGTAGCAGTACAACGGCACAGCTACATATTTGTTGTTGATATTTTTCTCTACATGCTTAATTCACACTGATATATGAGTGGAATATGTTTGTTTACCACAACATCATGTTCCTTTTTCATATAAATATATATGTTTAATATTAACTCTTCAGAGCATTTTATTTATACTGGTGGAAAAGACCTGCTAAGAGCGGCAAGTTGGTCTGTAGAGGAGTAAATATCACAATTTGTTTCTTTGGTTTTATTTACTTAATACTTATATTTCCTACTCTCTTTCTTTGAGGAATCAAAACAATATAATTGGAGACTTTTCTCCATTGCCTGTTTTTTTCCATTGCCTGAGTTAATAATATGGGATATTTTGCGGTTTCAGGGAACAGCATGCTGAGCTGGTTTAGCATGCATGGCAAACACTCAATCTCTTACATTTAAAACAGCTTTTTCTTTTAGTAGTTTGATGTAAGAAACTGTCTCTGTCACTGCTGGCTGTTCAGTAGCATGACTATGTCCAATGAGCCAAACCATCAAAACTATAAATGCTCTGTCATATAAATAGTAACTAGTTTTAAGGGCAATCATGATAAAATATTGTCCTAAAGCTAGACCATTTACTGAGATCCTGATAAAATGTCTGAAGTCCAAGACTGAAGACTATTATTGCACAATAAAAGTAACACCTCTATCCAGAGGGAAATATTTTTATACAGCTATAGCTCAGAAAAGTCACCATGTCATTTATTACAATTTTCTGTTTCTGTCTTTTAAAATGAATCATGCAAATCATTCCTGGACAATTCTCTTAAACTGACTTGGTTGAATTATTCATTCTGAGTAATATTAGTTGTCAATTTAGACTTTTTTTCTGTTTTTTTTTTCACCCCCAACAAACTTCTGCAAGCTGATCTGGAAAATGAAAACTTGGCCTCAGTGAAGTCAGTGGGAGGTTTTCTATTTACTTCAAAATGGCCAATCTTCATCTTTTATATCTATGATCTGTTCAAATTAAAATGTCTTGTTGATGCATATGAGACTTTTAGAAGGTGCAGATATTCAGTCTTACCCTGTCAAAGCTGTCAAATGTCTTTTTTTCTTTAAAAAAACCCCTAAATTATATTAGTCTAATAACTTTAAAGCAATGTTAAATACTAGTGAGTGACTCAACTGGAGAAGTTTTCGGTCCACCATCATATAAAAATATATTTGAGCAGAAGTAGATAAAACATGGGTGGGGAGGGGGGGGTGGTGAGGTGTGCAGGGGCAAGGGCAGGGGGAGAAGCTAAAAGTTTTGTGCAGGTTAAAACCAATTCTCCAGTCTACTCTTGATGCTTAAATAGCTATTGTGAATTTGTCACAATTCTCTAAATTTTAGCAGACAGCAAGAAAAGGTCAAATTTAAAAGCAAAGATCATCAGTAAAAAGGATCATTAACAACAAATAAGAGCTAATGATTTTAATGCACCATTATCTAGAATGAAAAAAACTAAACCACACAATGGTTAGAAAGAAAAAAACAACATAGCCCAAAACAGAGGGGATTACCAACACATTACAGAACTTGATGCAAGCTAGCCTATGCATGAGACTCAGTTTTTAATCTCTTGTCCCAGGAGGCAAAAAAGGCAGCGAGAAAAGACAGCAAGAGGTCATCTCAGGATGTCAGAGAAGTGCAATAGTAATCCTTCTTCTTAACTAGACCATGACATTTTGAATACAAACTTAAAGTTATCTGGAATGCATTCAAAATGGCTGCCATATAGAACACTTTCAGAAATAATAATAACAATAACAGTAATAATAATAATAAAAATAATATTAATAATAAATCAAGTTACTAGGTTTTAAGTAGACCGTAGAAATTTCAGTTGGTGTATACTTCAACTGTAAAGACGCAATTTTAAGAGATCTCTAACTTAAGCAGTTTTATTAGGGCAGTATGTGTCAGCAACAGTCATGTGATCCATCTCAAGTTTTATTTCGCTGATATACTCTCTACAAAACATCCCAAGCTTTTGAGGTTTTGTGTTTCATTTCATGCCGCGGTAAAAATATGTGGTCTGAATCACAACACTGAATTAACATAACTGGAAGAACTTGTCTGTTTACAGTGAGGCATATTTATAATTAGACTATTTTTTCTCATCCTAAAGATTCTTAAAATTTATAGCTGTTTTTAATTTTTTAAGTATTATTACAGAATATTTGAAGTTTATTATAAAAAGACCAATAATAAGCTGGAACCAGTGATATTCTTTATAAAGATGCATATAAATTCACAAAAATACGTAATTTCTTATATAAAATTCTCCGAGGTTAAAGGCCAGGTTCTAAGGACTTGCCAACAGAAAACTCAAAATTAAAGAAACCATTAAAATAATAAATAGCTTTTTTTCCCTAAATGAAGAGGTTTTATTTAAACAACATATTGCTTCCATTTCACTTTTTAAGGAGCGGATGATGAGGGCATCTGTTCCCATTAAATTGTATTAGATGAAGGCAGATTCAGTACAGTGCTATTTAGTGAATCAATGCTGCTTGTGATAAGGAAGCCCAACTTCGGACTTCAGGGCATAATTGGGTCTGTGACCCGACTGAAGATCACTTGAACCTGAACATCTTGACTGCTGGTGCAGTGACATTTTTGCAGCATTCAGCATAAGGAGAAACCAGCTAATGACAGAAACCTTAAGAGAAATCTGGTGGTTGCTCAAAATAAATCTCAGTAAACAAGTGATCTTGAAAACTGTATATTTGATGATGGAAGCATTTGGGGCACGCTACTCTAAATGAGCACATGTTTGTTCAGCCTGTTTAGCTGCCACCTTTCAATTTAGCCATATGGGAGGTTTCCAGTTGAGACATTTAATAGCGCTAACAACTTACTGTTCTAGAGAAATTTGATTACAGTAAATACAGCAGTGGCATGCTGCTTACATAGCTGGCAAGGCTGTGATACATGGGAAAGCTGTTAGAGAATGAACTTTTCATCTTGGCGTATCACCTAACAACAACCAGGGTTACGTAAGTGGATGTTATTTTACTTCTATGGTCAAACTTTACCTAGTCAAGTTGCTATTTTAGACACAAAATACGCTACATTCTGAAGTGAAAAATCCGGTTCTTGGCTTTGAAGATGATGATGATTTACCACTCTCATGTGAAAACATGATATATCATCGTGACATCATTCACACTTATGGAAAAGCTAGAGGAAACATTTTGAACTTGAAAAAAAAAAATCAAAACAAACAAAAAAACCCCAAACAAACCAAAAACCACAAACAAACAAAAAACAACCAACCTGGCTCCATACTAAAATTTTCAAGAAGACTTGAGCATTTTTTTTTGCTGTTTTTTCATATCACAATATTTTCTTTTTAAATTCTGGCTTTGTGTAGTTTCATATTTTCATTAGTCACTATCCAGTTACCCCACACAGCAATTGAAAAGGCTCAGCATTTTCCAGGTAGAAATAAATTATTTGGTCTTCCCTTGGTGAGGCTAATTGTATGGGGACAAAGGTAGATATCTTTTCTGTCTTTAAGGTATAAATTAATGCATTTACTAGCTTATCTTAACTTTCACATTATTCGTTTTTAATTATTTCTTTGGTTGGTCTTTGGCTACCTTATCTGCTTCGGAGCTATATTGTTTGCAATATTCTGGCATTATTCATGGTTCTTAAAGTCAGACACATTTAAGAAAAAGTCAGAAGTAAACAGGGAAACACAAAACACAAAGCACAGGAATAATCTGTAGAAATTCAGTAATTTATTAAGTGACAGTTATAAAATAATTGTCAGCATGATCAGTTCTGACACTGACAGTTCCACTGTCATCAATTAGCAATGTTCTTCTCCATTGTAATTTTTAATGATTACTTAGATATTGTAAAGAGAAAGTGGCAAAGCTCTGTGGCATTTTAGAACCAGCTGCTTCTCACATCCTGCTCTCTTCACTTTGGTATGTTCTTTAAATTCTCCACTTATTTCTCCTTAATATTTTTATATAATTTTTTTTTCATCCGTAAGATCAAATATTTTCTTCCTCAGGTCAAAGACAGCTTGTTTTTTATTACCCTTTTAAAAAATACCTTATATTCAGGATGAGAGGTGTATTTCTTATTCCAGGACAGAGAAAGTTCCAGAAGATAATTTTTCAGTTGAGATTCATGTCATCCCACTTTAGCTGTGAAGTAGCTGATGCCTAGGCTAAGTTAGTTATCTAAAGCTTCTTGATAGTTGCTGATAAATAGGCATCTCTAGAGGGCAATTCATCCTGTTACCTTAAAAATCTTACAGTGTCTGTTTTGTAATGGGATTAATTTTTGTGTCATAGAGGCTTTTTCCAATGACTAAAGAAGCTCCTGCCGAAAGTGTCATTCACTAATTTTACTCAAGACAAGATTCCTTCAAAAAATATTGACAAGCTAAGTGAAAGAGAAATAAAAAAAAATAAAAGAGAGAGAAGAGGAAATGCATTTGTTAATGGGAGAAGGGGGGAAGTCTACTGTTGATTTCTCAATGCACTATAATTTTCTGATGATTATTGTGGAAAAGACATTCAAAGAATAATGACACTTAAGTAGCACGTTAAGAAAGTAATTTTACAAGCTTTCTTCACAACAGTCCTGTTGCTGCAAAAGAAATGCTTTCTGTAAACAAGAACAAAATGTGAGAAAATGAACTACATTTCTGATTGTGTTATTTTCTTCTGTGCTTATATGCTTTTTTTTCCCTATGACACCTACATGCAATTTACCTTAAGGAGAGACCCAGGTCAAAACAGTAAAGAATTAGGCATTACCAATGTTTATTTAAAGTGGAAAAACACTTTCAACATAGAGGGCAGAGCATTTAAATGTACTCTAGTATACATCTGGCCTGAGGAACTGTAAATAAACATAAATTATTCTATTGCATCAAAGTGGTTTTGGTTTAGATGTGAGTGAGGACCATGAGGGGTCATATTATTGCTGCAACTGCTAAGACATCATGAAAAGCAGGAGTAAATTATGTTGGCAAACTGTGGATTAGGGATGGGTGAGCCAGTTTAAGAAAACAATTTGTATCTACCCTAGAGAAAGAAACCCTAGAGGAAGTTTATTAAGGCTGCAGTATTTAGGGGACCAATGTATGCATGTTTCTCCTTATTTAGTATGCTTCCTGGCAAGATAGAAAAACTCTTTGCTTCTCTCATGAGGGAAAGAAACAAATTGTGTCTAATTAATTTGTTAATTAATGCCTCTTATTGACAGCATCATATTCCTGGTCATGCATCATCTTATATCATTATTTTTATCTAAGACAAAAAGAAAGCAATTCTACTGGGGTCAAAATATGAAATGTTAATAACCAGTGTTTTGAGAACATGATTTAAAAAGAAAGGAGGAAAGCGAAATAAGTTGTTCTGGTTTGATATGTCTCGTTACGTGTTCAAAAGGGTCCAGTAAGTATGTGTTGTACCATAATTAAAGCATGTTTTTGTAACTGACTGAATACATTAATGTATGAAAAAATAGTGGAATTCTCTGATGGTGAAAGAGATTAAAGAAGAGTAGAGAAAACAGAGACATTTTCTACATATTTTTGCTGCACTGTTACTACCATGTAACATGCAACATTCAAAATTTGAGGAATATCATGTTCGTCTCCATATCCCAGCCTCAGACAAATTAAGATAACTAGACCATTGTAATCATCACCACTGAAATGACTCTCCCTCCCTCCCCAAAAAATACCATACTGTACAAAATCAGAAGTCCACTGTAATGGTATTTCAGTAAGAGATTTGTATATGATTTTGTCATCTGCAGTGACCATTAGTTTGAATTCCACACTGTCCAAAGCTTTTTATATATTTTGAATTAATTTGAAAGCAAAAATTAGATCTAAGTTTGAAAATGCCAACTTAAACTCAGAGCTTTCTTTAATATAATTGTCTGAGCAATAGATCTTACACATTATGGAAAAAATGCTGTGATTTCACACATGAAATTGTATATGAATCTAGGGAAGAAAATACTGGTGCTGGAATTACAAAATTGCTAACGAATGAAGTTACTGAGAAGTAAGAGAGGATTAGGTTGAAAAAATCTACATTAAAAGCTCCAGGGACATTACATGCAAAATACTTCAGGGCAACGCTTGATCTGATATTATTTAACTTTTATCTATGACCTATTACAAGTAAAAGTTATAGCTGGCTATAAAGAGTCCATGATTCAGGACGTAAATTTAAAGGGCTTTCCTGAACCAAAAACCACGCTTTTGAAACAGAAACAGAAGAAGGAGAAGGCACAACCCTTTTTTTTTTGAAGGCAGAGCTTCATCAGTCTACACAAAAGGTTATGTGATGCTCTTGCTTGTTGTGCCAGGGCCCTGGGGCTGATGACTCATATTGACTTTTCTAGACATTTACTTAGTCTTACTTAGAAAATACAGTCACCCAATCTGTTCCTCTTTCTGATTTACTGGAGAACTGGACACTCAGTGAGTGTTTATCTGCTCTGATCATTCATTATATCATGACAAAAGGATGTTAAAGTGTCAGCTTTTTAGTTGATGCAGAAAGGTGAAAACAAAATCCACTGCATCGTTTTCAAGTGGAAATTAGGTATAGGCCTCAAAAGAGGTTGACATGGTAATATTAGAAAAGTTAAACTTATCTTGAAATAACCATAAGAATGCACAATATCACCAATACATACATGGAGAGACTTAAAGTTTGTCTTGTGCAAGAGGTTTAGGACATGCAGCACACATCTTCCAAATATGCCTTTTTTCTTTTCTTCAACACAGAGCAAGAGGGAGAAGGCTGTGGTGGCACACAGAAAACTAAGCACTTGCTTCTTTAATCTGAAAATTGTCATAACACACGGTTGCTTGTAACTGAGAGAAAAATGTACCTGATTATTGAGAAGTCCCATCCCATGATTTTTCTCAAAGGTTCTCTCTCTTCCAGCTTAAATACTAGTTAGGAGATAGTGAAATGGGTTGGAAGATCCTAGTGACACAGAGAAATTTCTCCAGGAATGAAGGTAGCAACATTCCTGAGCAGCAGCCACACGAAAGACCTCACAGGATAATCAATATTGTAGACCACATTACACTTACTTATAGCATAGCATATCTGCTGTGAGATACAGACTCGATTTTTTTTATTTAAAAGCTCAATTTTGTAGTCATGTTAGATGTTCTGCTGCAATACCTAACTCTGTAAAACAAAAAAAGGAGAAAGGTTGGGCAAAAGCTTTATGAGCCTGTATAGTATTTTATTGTGGTTGAGTATCTCTCACCATCTGCTTTTTCCTTTCCTATCTTCTGATATTATGGTAATTTATTTCTATAACAGCACAGTAGTAGAGTACAAGCAAGATATTCTCAAAACATTGCTGCAGACAGGCAAAAGAGATTAATTTAGTTTTCCTTTGAGATATTGGGAGACTGAAAAAAAATTAAATACTGTACTACACAATCCCCCTTATGAGCATTTATTTTAAAGGCTCACATGAACTCTCTAAGGAGATTTAGGAGGAAAAAACCTGAGACATGTCTGTGGAGATCTGTGAAATCTGTAGAGACTACAGTGAAATCAAGCAGATGTATTAAAAACCTTCTGAAGTTAGGAATTATTCTGGTATTGCATACCTCTTACTTTTTTTTTTTCTTCGTATCTGCATCCTTCTGTTTTGCATACCTCTGCTATCCTCAGAGATATAGAAACTTGATTTTGCAACAAAAAAAGCCCCAAGTGCATCATAGATTATGAATATAGTTCTGACCTCACTTTATTTAAAAGTTATGAGGATCCTATAGGAAAGAAGAAATTACGATTGGTAAATCAGTTCAGTAGTTTGATACTTACTTTTCCTCTCATTAGAAATTGTAGCAACAGGAAAATACTGAAATCTAGCATTACAGGATGATAACTATATCAGGGTGCTTGGTTGTTAGCCTTGGAAACATGGATATTTCCAAGTGTTGGGTCCCTGGGATCTTGACACTATGTTTCCTGGAAATGCCAACAACAGGATAACTTTCACAGCAATTTCTTTGGCCTTCACGGGAGTAGTCTATCTGAATGACTGTCTTGGAAGCCTGAGTTTTGCTGGAGTTGGCAAGCTGATGAGAAACACTGGAAATTTACTTGTCAGGAACTGTAGTAAATGTACATTGCTTGGATTTCTGGCTTTAACTGTTTGATCATTGCCTAATGTTCTAATTTCCCCAAACTAAAGAGTTCTGGGAAAATCACACTTCTCAATTGCAATTAATTCAAGACGTCATGATTATTTAGTTGCAGTTCTTCTTTCTCTTGAGGAAGTTCTCACGCTCCTCCCCTTACACATGTCAGGGTAATATCAGGAGGGGTAGTGGCAGCATGAGGCCCAATCTGTTACAACTGGATTTATCCCAGATACCTTTCACTTTGAATGAATGAGACTAATGGGTTCATGAATAAAGCCAGCTCTGTTGTGATGGTTCTTGAATAGACGTAAGCAAACCCTTCAATAAGGAAAAAAGTTTCTACAATTTCTGGAGATCAGAGAGCATCACGTCTCTGAAATCAGGACCTGTGATTGACTTGTCCATAATTACCATCTGTATTGTAGTTTTAATGACACTAGGAAAGCAGTTGCGTGACCCTGAATTCTGAAGGAACTGCAATATAAACCTCCTAAATGTCTGGTAGGTGATTAAAAAAAAAAAAAAAGGCAAAGTCAAAAAGAAAGAAAACTATCAAAAGATAATCTGGTACATATAAGATCAGTATATTTAACCTTAATATATAGCAAATATGTAGAAATCATAGTTAGTAGTAACTAGAATTAGTAGAGAAATACAAAATAAGGGATAAGTATGAACACGACAAGGAGTGAACAAAAGACGTATCTTTCAGAAGGAAATTTTGTTTCACAAATTTCTTAGAATTATTTTAAAGTACTCAGGAAGCATGATGAAGTTATTCATGTGGATTTAGTGTACTTGAATTTTCAAAAGCTTTCAAGAGATCTTTTATAATAGGCTTTTAAAGAAATTAAGCTGTCTCAAAATAGAAGGGAAAAATCCTCTCATGCATTAAGTAATGGTTAAGAGACAGAAAATAATTTGTAAGAATAAACTGTTATTTCATCAATGAAGGGTGACAGCCAGTCTCACATATCTGTGCTGTTACTTGTGTCGTTCAGAATATACTAAAAGATAGGAACAGTGAAGTAACAAATTTTCCTGATGATGCAAATTTTACATGAGGAAAGAAGTATTTCTGGTTGAAAGGTTACATGTGGACATCACAGCACTTACTGAGTAGGTTGTTAGAAGGCAGAACAATGTTCACATCTGTAAAAGCAATGTAATAGTTATGAAAAAGAGATCAAGGTTCACATAATTTTTGTGCTAATTGTTTGCCACTGGAAATTAAAAGTTTTCAAAGAAAATTAATACAGTTTGGTCAGTGCTTTTGAGAATCTGATGTACACATTTTGGGATGTGATAATGATGCTTTTCTAGAGTAGACAAATTATATGGACCAAGGGAATGTGATGATAAAGCATGGGAAATGAATAAGATACAGATAGGTATCTTATTAAGGAGAATTAAGAAGTACTTTGAAAATGGGATATTCTAGGGGAAACTATGTCAGAAAGACAGAATATAAATATCCTGTCCCTCAGTACTCACATGTCTTCAGTACAGATTGTGGAGACTGAAAGTGTAAATGAATTTTAAAAGGGGTTAGACAAATTAATGAGGCATAGGACAATCAATGTCTTTTAAAAACAAGAATTTGGATACAACTTCCAAGGTAGACAGTCCTGAACAGATAATTGTTGGAAGCTGGGAAGGTATGCCAGAGAGAGATTACACGTTATCTAGTTTTTAGTTTAGGATAAAAATGGACCTGCCAACTAATTTAACAAAGTGGCTTTTATATTCTAATGTAATAAGATTTCTAAAAGAACTTCACTTTTTTTTTCATTTTTGCACCCAGGAAACCACTGTGAAATTGCACTATATAAACTGTATCTGTCCCTCTGTTTGTAAAAATAAATGTGAATTCCTTAAAAAATTATGCTGTAAAATCCATGGTTCATAGGGAAAATAAATAGATAAGATTGAAAGGACATGTTCACCCGAGGCCTAGAGATAACTTTTTTGGTTATATTTTTCATACTTTTTGTTTACAGTAAGAAAACTACTGCTATTATAGATTTTATGTAAAATATGCTAAAAATACGTAGTTGGGCTGTATGTTCCATACATAGTGGAAGGTTGTATGGAACTGCAGTATTCATGGAATTTTTATTTTGAATTTCACCTCTACACCATTTTAAACTCTGGTAGTTTAAAATTATCTTTCACAAGAAGAAAAATTTCAAAAAGCTAATTCCATAAAGCAATGCAACTTTTTTTAGGTTTAATTTAGGTCCAGGTATTTTTTCTACCATATTTATGCTAGAATGTCTCATTCTCTGGAGACATTAAAAACCCGACTGGACACGTTCCTGTGTGGTGTATTCTAGGTGGTCCTGCCTTGGCAAGGGGGTTGGAATAGATGATCTTTCGAGGTCCCTTCCAACCTCCAAGATTCTGTGATTCTGTGATTTACAATTAACATGAACACTCCTGTGTAGGAAAAAAATAGAACATTTAGTTTATCTTTGGCAGAAACCATAAATTACTATATTAAATGCAGTACTTTCTGAAAGATTATTTGATTTATTAGGTTTACACAACTATGTCAACATATTAAAGTATTTCTTTTATTTCAGTGTCTTCCAGTTACAGATTCTTCTTTCCTCTAAGCATATTTCTAGATTTCAAAATTTTCAACTCTGAATATTATTAAATTTGATTAATTATATACAATTAATACTGCGTTGTAATAAGTATAATTATATGTATAGGTACATGTATAATTATATTTGTAATTATAAGTTACAATAATGATATATTATAATAACTCCATATGTAATTATATGCTATATATTATATAAGGTATTAAAGAAATCTTTTCATTTCCCAGAAAATTTAAAGACTGAATTTGGGCTTACATTAATTTTATTTTATTTTGCCTAAGATGTATAGTCTAAGCAGACATGTTTGGGTTGGGTTGGGTTGGTTTTTTGGCTTTTTTTTTTTTTTTTAATATTAAATAGTCTAGCTCCTTGTAAGAAAATTCTGAAGAATGCAATACTAGCAGAAGCACTGTTTCCATTTGTGTCCCCTGCGAGATTATACTGAAGGTAATTTTGATATGTTAATACATTTCAGATTCTTACAGAAATTGTGCCATCATCTAGAGTGTTCGCATTTACACCCAAAATACTCTGTGCTTAGAAAACTAATTCAGAGACAGACTCACTTTTCCAACATATTCTGCCTAAAATGAGCTTCTTAAAAATTCATATTTAGAGGCCTAAGATAAAACATCTCATTATCCATGGTGTGATACAGTACTCAGGATATATGCACACTCTTTTATGAAGGACATTTTACATAACTAGTCAAAATAACTCCAAAAAGATACAATGTGATTTTCTCTCAGATGGCCTCAGAGATAGGTCTCTGAACACCACTTCACTCTGCTGTGTACAGAAACAAGTTCAGCGGGATATTTGAGCCTCAGTAGTATTTCCCAACAAAGGGCAGAGTTTATGTAAAGAACAAAGGAATCTTGTTCCTCAACTTGAAAGTTGGATGCAGAAATGGGAGAGTAATACCTTATGTAACGCCAGTGGAGATCTTTCAAGTCATGAATACTAAATCTCTTTTAAAATAACTGAATGCTCTGCAGTCGCCTCGCTGATTAGATGACAAGGAAGCAATGTGATCAGCAGTACATCCCTTCGGAAGCCCTGTCCTTAGATGGCTTCCCTGCCTTCAGACAGCCCATGAAGCCCATCATCCTTGCTTGCATTTATTCCGTGGTTTTTCAAGGCAGAATTCCCTGTATCTTTGTACTCCTGATGAGTAAGACTTCAATTTTTTGTTTTGGTAAATTTACATTTCCATTTTCTGAGAATGTAAATGTTTTACAGAAGTTGTAATGTACAGTAAAACAATGTTATGCACATCATCAAGACTCCTTGTGACTCCTTTTATTGTATTTTAATGGTATTTATCATATATATTTTTTCAGTTACAAATTTATATAAATAACATGGCAAACTAATGATTTTTTGCAGGACTGATTGTAATTTAAGGGAAGGCACTTTTGATAGTGAAATTATTATTTTGTGTTTATTCTAAAATGAGGAATTTTTTTTTTAATTTCCACATGCCCACATACACACTCACATGTGTATGTATATACATATACAGATCCATACACTTGTATATAGATATACGGAAATGAAAACTGTAAAAAATAATGCATAGAATATAACAGACCTTTTTCCTGTATAGTTTCAGTGTCCCAGATGAAATAGTTTCTCCTTCACATCATCCTTCTTATGCTGCAGTATATAAGTATATAAGCATATCAGGATTTTCAAGCATAGCTTAAGGTATAAATGTAATAAAATTTGTCATTGTGATGAGCTTTCTTGATGACTGAAATAACATTTTCCAGAATACACTTTAATTGTTATATCGAGGGATGAAAACCTAAACAAAACACAGTTTGTTTTCTTTTCAGTTCCCTTAATGCAAGACAGTGGAGAAACTAAATTTAAATTTAAATAGTAAGCCTCAATTTATACTTGGTGCCCTCACCTGTATTTTGAGTATGATAATTTCCACAGTAATTAAAAAGAAATACCTACTCCATATTATCCTGTATGGCATCTAAGAAAACCATTAGGAATCCAAGATAAAAGGAATAATTTTCACCTCGGTTTTGGCTTAAAAGATAGAGAATGAGAGAAAAACTGCACGTAAGCTGTGTATCTTACACTGCACTAGCTCATACGTAAAACCTACGTAATAATTTCTATCTACTTCAGCATTTGCTTTTTAGTTTTCTGAATGATTTGCAGTTCCTGTCTGAACTTTCTAAAATTCACATTTTTCATTTAATATTTTTTCCTTTGTATTCAAATGTTTCCACCACATATGTATAGATACTTATAGCTATGTGAAATATACATGAATGTTTTGTAAAAAACATAAATAAAAGAATTTCCTAAGGATGCATCTTATGCCTTTTTTTTTTAATTGCCCCTTAATTTTCTCATAATATCTGATGGTCTTTTTGCTACTTAAGAGACACTGTACAAACAGTGGAACTCAGGGACTATAAAAACTGTATTAGTGTTCATTAACACAGTGCATCCCCTAAAAGTCTAAAGAAGACATCTGGAGTAAAGTAAGGAAATGACTCAACGAAGATCACAAATCAGACCGCAGAGCAGTTATTGTGAATTCTTATGTATGCAAAATATCTATGATACTGATTTTGAAATGTGTTTAAGGTAATGAAACAACTTCAAACCCACCTTTTAATGACTCATTTAGGAAAAAAGTGAAAGAAAAGCAAATTTTTAAAATCACTGTAGTCTAACTTGGGACAACAAACTACTCTGCTATAGCCAGAACTGCTGCTACAGAGAAACATTAGTGTTGTTTGTCTTCCCTAATTGTTCATTTGTATACTTAAACACATTTATATTTCATTTAGATTTAACTTCAAAATTATATGGCCTGCAATGATTGGCAGGGAGGGATAATCGCCTAATTCCACTATTATTTTCACTCTTAAATAGCGAGTGCATAGGAAACCTGAACTTCATTTTATTATATTGTTCTAGCCAGAAAATATATCTGTAATAGCACTTTGTATACATTGGGGAGGCATATTCATTTTTCAAGCTGTCTATAACATTTTACTCTAACAGGTATTAAAAAAACTCTGAATTTTTAGGACCTGCTGGTCCTAAAATTGCCACTACCAATGGTGGTTAAAAAGACAAGAACGTGAATTAAACACCTATTTGACTTTTTTTGTGTCACTGATGGTGAGTGGTCATGGCTACTTTTTTCAGAAGAAAATAGCCTGTTTGGCAACAAAAACTCTTTTTAACACTTAAGTCTGGAAAAGGTTAATTCTGATAAAAGCTAACCATTTTATGGAAAGATCACATTAGCAGCAAAATTGCTAAGTGCTTTGGTTTCTGAAAGCGTGATTACAACAACAGAAGATATTCAATAAAGAAATTCAAACCCAGAATCACTAAAGAGAAGAGCACAGAAAAGTACTTTTTTTTTTTTCCTCCTTTCTCTCACTCCATGTGTATTTCATAGTGTGTGTACTACACCCTTCCTTAGAGCACTATTAAAACAGCTTTGGGGATGACACTTGTGGGCCACCATGACCCATGCTAAATTTACTATGCAAACTCAGTTTGAAAGGCATGAGGCACTTTCACCATAGATTTCAAAGTGAATTAGCATAATAAATACAGTATAGGCTTTAAATCTGCATTTTAGGGGAATATGACAGATGTGTAAGCCATTTCTACAGAAAGTCTGCTCTGAATAATTAGAACTGCACAGGAGCTCAAATTTGAGGTCATAGGAGGACACATAATAGCTAAAGGTAATGTATAAAGAGAAGTAAAATCTGTCTATATCCTTTAGTCATTTTACACATTAAAAATTTTAACGACATATTGTTCATGATTTATGTTTACAATTGCAATAAGTTCCTTGGTCCATGGAAATCAATAAAAACTTTACTGTTGACTTCAATGCAGTCAGGTTTTCACCCTAAGCATTCTAGGTTATGACATTTTGTTTGGGACCTTTGCCAATGCTTGCTGGGCCCAGATGGTGATTACACACAAGGGTTAAATTTTAATGTGATTTTCTTCTATGATTCTTCATGAGAAACAATGCAAGATACACAGAAATAGCATCAAGGGTCATCTTGATGTTTGGTTTCCTAAGGAAGGAGTCTTGTATTATCACTCCATTTGCCCCAATCCAGAATCTTGTCAGTACTTTGCAAATTCAATCAAAAGATGCAACAATAAGGGTATAAAAGAAGTGAAAAACAGCAAGCAAATACAGGAAAAGTGAAGATCTTGAAAAACCTGACACAGCATAAGGATATACACAGATATCAACATTCACATTATCTCAATCTTCACATATAAATAGGAAAGCATATGCTTTGTAGTTTCCACTGCTTAAATTAGTTTGCCTTTACCTCAAGAAAACACCAAGAATTTTCACTATGAAAAGATTTATTTGTATTTTCATCCTGCAACAAGTAGAACTGTGAGGGCTTGTGTTTTTTCAGGCTACTTCATCTTATGATCCTACCAAAATATGTAAGAGAGGGTTTGTAAAATACAACATTTGCCTTGAGATGTCTAGTCTAGGCCAGACATGACATATAGTCGATGCAGCGAGAAGAGGATTCATTGCATCTAACCCAGATGCCTTAAAGAGACAGAGTAAATTTCCCTTTAATGATGCCCAGCCCTCCATTGACTAGAAATTATTTTGAGATTAATCCCATCTTGAGTGCATAAACATGAAGATAGATGTTCAGTAGAATTTTTCAAATTTGTAGTCTGATTTGTTGTCTAAACCTCCTGTGAAAGCAATAGAAGTAATAACTTAATCTGATAATGTAAACAGCAAACCTGATCTCTGCCTTTAAATACTCAAATATCTTTTAACTTCTACATTATAACTTTCAGAGTACTTGCTTGACCTCTATTTAACATTCGTTTACAGCCAATGAATTGGCTTTGTCTTGCTCCACACTAAATTTCATTTTGTAAGACTGTTAAATTGCATGCTGAGGTACATTTTTGAAGTGCAATATTGACTTAGATATTTGAAATTCACACCAATGATTAGTTATGCAATTCAGATATTGCTTTTGGCAAATGAGCATTCAAGCTGAAGGTACCTTTCATGAATTTCATCACTAGTAAAGCTTGATCACTGCAATATTGGCAGGAGGGAAGCACAAAGTAGGCATGAAAACAGTTGAAGTGAACCCACTAAAGAACAGTATCTGAGTGTAAGTTATACATTTTTCATTGGATTAAGAACAAAGCACAAAGTACATGAAGCACTTTAGAGGAAATTTTCAGTGGCACAGGGGAAGTCAAACACCCACCTTTTTATTTTCAGTGACAATCTGGAGCTAAAAATCAGTGACAGGCTTTTGGAAAGCTCCCCAAAAACACATAGCCTGTTCATGTCTCTGCAGTAGGAAAAAAACCCAAACATTAAATAGCTATGTTTGTCAGATAAACTTTTTGTTTGTTTGTTTGATAGTGATTGATAGTGGTGAGCGGCTTTGTCCCATTCTGTGTCATCAGTATGATTTATACTACAGTGGCAGTATTATCCCTTTCTATGTACCCAACAAAATATCCATTTCACGCAGCATCTTACAAGCTAGAAAAAACTGAGACTTGAACAGCTTGAACTCAGATGGTGGGTGAAAACGCTGGAAAAGATTTTTGGTCCAATATGGATGCAATTTGGGACCTCAGCCAGTGGAAAATCCTGGTTCTTTTTCTTAGCTACAGGAGCCAGGCAACTAAGGAGAAAACAATTTATTGCTTGTCCTAACACAATATGTTTCAACGGAACAGCTTTTTTTCTTGCTACCCTTTCCTACTGCAAGATAATAGACAGGTCTTATGTTTTCTTCAGCTCCTCAGCTGAAAGAAGTTTAAAAAATCCTTTTCAGTGTCTTTCAATCAGGCCTCAGTCTTCTTGTCATTCAGCTGCCACTTTATGTTTCTTTCTGAAATACTTGTGCGGTAATCTCTAGAAAGCAGTCAGGAGTATTATCAATGGACTTGACAATTCCTCCTTAGATCTGAACACTCATGAATCATGATACAAGGGAGGTCGGTTTTAGTTTACTTTGCGAGGTTTTCACAAACTAGATGTTTTCCTGTTATATGGCTGTCACAAAATTTCATGTAATGCCATCTCTAGCAACCTCACCATTTCACATTGACTAGTTAGCTGTGGCAAGAGATGTTCTTCTGATTTAGTCTGAATGACTTATAAAGTTAAGTCCCACCTAAAATGACTGGAAGTCACCATTCTCCCAGTGAGTTCTGATGTTTGAATAAATGAGATCTGTGAACCATTTTAGTACAAATTAAATTCATCTGTTCTAACCTGCTTTACACTATAAAAAGGTAAAATCACTCAGGCTCCACTGGGAAAGTGGTGACTTGTGAATGAAGTATTAATTTCACAAACCATTCATATTTGAATGGAAGATCTCATCTAACTATATCTTTATTCATCTGTTCAACATGAGGGCTTATAGCATTTTTAGAGGGAGGAAAATAGCAAATTTGGACCAGGAAAAAAAGAAAGAAAAAAATTACATATAGCACAGATGACAGGACTATATGTACCATGTGCCATAATGTTATAAAATTCAAAACCTTTATTTCACCCCTGAAAATAATTAGATTTCTGATGATTTTTCTGTTCCATAATGAAAAGAATACTAGTGAATTACATGAAATTATAGCCTAAGTGTGGAAAGAAAGGAGAGTAATTTTGTGGTTGGCAAGGACAGATGAAAGTGGGAGGTATGAAACAACCTGCACATTCTGCATTAGTGAACAATGGAAACACCTCAGAGATTTCAAAGAGCACCAAAGGAAGCAGAGAGGTGGGAAGCAACACACAGATCCAGTTTCAGCAAGGACATACAGAAATAGCCTTCCACTTTTGCAGTGAAACTTGCTAAATCAAGTATTGATGATAGAAGTCTACTAGCAGCCTAAGTGGAATTTTTGAGGTGAACTAAATATTAGGCAAGTTAACAAAAAAAAAAAAAACACCAAAAAAATAAATTCCAGAATAAGGCAGTGTTGGAGCTCAGGCGTGTTGTCAAACTACTGCAGATAAACAGGTTACCACACATCACATAAGCCATGACAGTTCTTTCTGTGTGAGCATTTTAGTCCTTGAGAAATACAATGTATTTTATTCTCCTTCGATTGTATGCTGCAGGATGTTGAATTACATTGCATTTGTTACAGGCTCACAGCATAAACATAGGCAGCTCCTACACAGCAGCTGGCGTTCAGTAACCTCATACACCGAAGCAACATGATTGTGGATCCATGGTTTATAAAGACAGAACAAGAAAACAGTAAAGGAAGTAAAACTAAAAGAAATAACACAAGGATTGTGCAAGGAAAAAATGTGCCATTCTCCTCTTACTAATCTCTTCCTGAATTTTTTTTATTCTGTTTGCTATAAACGAAAGCAAAAAAACCCCACAAACAAACAAAACAAAAAACAAAAAACAAACAAACAAATAAAAAAAAACCCCATGCTTAACTCTTCAAACCATTTATAATGTTTTGAAAATGAATGTTTCGCACCTGTGATATTTTTTTCTGTTAGCAAGTCCAAGATGTGTCACTGAGCTATAGAATTTAAAGGTGGTGTTTTGGTTGATTTTGGTTTTTTGCTTTAAAGCCCTGAAAACTCTTGCATTTCAACAATGAAATGCACTACAAGAAAGACATCGAGGCCCTGGCACGTGTCCAGAGAAGGGCAACGAAGCTGGTGAAGGGGCTGGAGCAGAGGTCTGATGAGGAGTGGCTGAAGGAACTGGAACTGTTTAGTCTGGAGAAGAGGAGGCTCAGGGGAGACCTTATTGCCCTCTACAACTACCTGAAAGGAAGTTGTGGCAAGCTGAAGGTCGGCCTCTTCTCTCGGATAACTAGTGACAGGACAAGGGGGAATGGCTGCAAGTTGCGCCAGGGGAGGTTTAGGTTGGAGATGAGGAGAAATTTCTTCTCGGAAAGGGTGTTTGGGCATTGAAATGGGTGTCCCAGGGAGGTGGTGGAGTCACCGTCCCTGAGTGTNCACCATTCCTGGGTGTGTTTAAAGAAAGGTTGGATGTGGTACTTAGCAACATGGTTTAGTGGGTAATAGGTGGTGGGGGGACAGTTGGACTAGGTGATCCTTGAGGTATCTCCAACCTTAATGATTCTATGATTCTATGATTCTATGATTCTATGGAAGTGCTGCTGATTTACAGAGAAACAAAAGGAGGTAGGCATTATCCATGATATTAAATAAGGTAGGGTCAGTTAATTCTATTTGCAGGAAAGCATAAGAATAAAGATTATTCTTTGTTCTTTGTCACTTAGATGGCAGAAAGATGTACAGTTTTGAATGCGGTATTGCGCACAGAGGCACAGCCTAGCCACTTAGGTTCGTTCCTTCAATATATGAATGAGCTGCTGTTGAGAAAGAAAGGGACCACTGTACAATTGATGAGGACTGATGAATTATGCTCTAGATTTACTTCTTTCCCTATTGACTATAATAAGCATCTAGACAATTTGCTCATATGCAGATATATACACTGTGACCATCTAAAGTGAACTGGGATGAATAGAAATTATTTCATTGTTTAAGATGTGCATTCACTACTCATTCCTTTCATAGAGCTGTACTAGCACACAATAGGCACTCTACTGCCTGACCAGAATGCGCTGTTTCAGAATATTTTGTGTGTATCTTTTGAAGAAATACAGCTGCATACAATGTTGTCTCCTTCAGATCTTTGGCTCCATGCTGAGAACCAATCTTTGTAAAAAACCTCCGTTTGATAACCACTGACTGGACAGAAAAGAACTTATGACAAAGAACTAAAAATGTAGAATGCAATAAAGTGTTTTGACATGAGCTGGACAAAACAGCATTTAGTAAAAGGATTCATGGTAAAGGCTCATTTTTGATTTCCAAACTGTCACAGAAGATAAACAAGAAGATGAGGTCACATGGGGCCAACGGATCTGTTTCCAAGGTCAACTCCACAGAGAGCTGCTGATGAGGTTGCTTGAATTGCTTCATCAGCTGTTTGCTGTTTGGTCAGAAACATCCAAACGTTATTTTCCTCCAATTGTTCTCCAGTGATGTAACATTTGTTAGACCCTGACCTAGTTTGCAGGTCAGTACTGTTATTATACAAAGCAATACATGTCCATATTTCTTCCCGCAGTATGCTTTTAAACCTTTATTATTTTTTTCTTTCCACTTTGTTGTTTGTTATTTGCTTTAACAAAGAAAACTTAAGATATGCTTGGCTGTCTCTGGCACCTGCTTTCACTTTTCACTGCACTCACTTTGAATTTCAGCTGTTATCATCATTCCTTCAAAATTAGAATGCTCTGGCATCTCCCTATAAAACAGTAGTACAGTGGTCATTGTTAATTGTCTCTTTGCATAATTGGTATATTACATTTTATACAAGCCAAATGTGGCATTTGTTTGTTTTGTACTTTTGTTTTTGGTTTGTTGCTTTCTTTTCCCCAAAGAAAATACAACTTTAGTATAACAAGTACTCTGTTGGTAACTTTTGACACGTTGGTGAAGACTAGAATCTTTCCTTTGTTACACTGTGCAGACCAGAGATAGTTCTACACCACAGCAAACTCAGCACAGTGTGGTTGTTCATCTCAAGGACCACAAGAATCCTAATCCCTTAGGCTGGGCTTTTTCACAGTGATATACCTTTGTTTCCTAACAACATCATTTGGAACTGTGGATGTTTTGTTCCTCTGAACCTTTAGCTCAAGGACTCAGAAGCTGTATGCCTAAAATGTCAACATTGCTTCAGCTGGCTACAAAATTAAATTGTCTTTTTTTCCCCTCCCCTTTCACCCTCCATAGTCTTTGAGGTAGCTTGCATCAATTTTATTATAGAATGAAGATTAATAATTTAAGCACACGTAAGTCATAATTCCCTAAAAAAATGTTTTGTTTGTTGTTTTGGGTTCTTT
>VWZZ01000718.1:1154001-1167761 GCA_013399095.1 Psophia crepitans | reverse complement strand
CGGTGTAGGCAGGCACAGAGGACTGATGAGTTAGGCCCCCCCCAACTTCTCCCCACCTCAGACCCCCTGAACTTTGAAAGCATTTCCAGATCTGGATCCGATTTTGCTCTTCCTATATAAACTGCAGTCACACACCGCTGATCCCAGGGCATGTGAAATGCGCATCTGGACTCGGCTTTTATTTNCCTGGTCGTTCCTTTGCTGTGCAGCAGCTCTTCCTACACTTCTCGAGCAGACTGGTGCACGCTCGCGTGTCGTGAGCGCAGGTTAACCCAGGAAAGTCAGGTAACGAAATGGGCTCGGCTGGATGAAGAGGTGATAGTCAGAAAATGAAAACCTTCCATTAATTGCAGTAGAGTCAGGATCACGTCCAAGAAGTCTTCAAGCTTTGCAATTGAAAAGTCCATTTATTCTGCATTATCGTTTCCTAATACAAAAAGTCCTGCTGGGGTTAGAGGTTGCTGTTGCATACCGAGGGCAGGCAGGAGGGGATCTGCAGGGCTGGGGGAGAATTTATCAGCTTTCCCATCTGGGGGCTCGCGGGACCCCCACGCCGTCTGCCCTCGGTAGGCTGCTGCTGCCTGAAAACGCGGGCAGCGTGGTTCATTTCCTCAGGACACAGCTAGCTGCTTGGTTTTTCTCAGACAGGAGAATTCCAGGAGGTTTTAGGTGGAAAGAGTGAGAAAAAAGCTTTTCAGTAGAAGTAGTAAGGACAGCTATTAAAATCAGATTAAATTTACCTGCGTGATCATTTTGGTTTAAAGTTCAATATATTTTGTTTCAGATCCTCACTGGTACGCAATCTGCTATATAAACTGTGAGTGCAGGTGGGGTTGGTTTTTTGTATGTACAGAAATTTAAAAAGCTATTTTTAATGATAATTAAAGTTAGTATTTTAATAATATGATAGTGCTAGAGCTGGAAATCTGTCGCTTGGATCTTGTTTTGGAGGGAGTTAATTCTGAGACGCAAAATGAAACATCGCTTAACTTAAACCCTGGAGTTTTTTGTCATACTCTGTCTCGTCTCCCGGCTGAGGTACAGGGAGGCTGGCCAGGTAGCTTCTGATGGGTGGCTTGATCATGGCTGGTATTTTCAGATGCCAATGCAGACGGGGCAGTTGGCTGCAGAGTTTGCACCCCGGTTAGAGATTTGTCCCACAGCTGCGAGAAAGATCCTGCGTCATACTGGGGCTTCCCAAAGAGAAGCCATGCACCCCAGCACAGCTTCTCATGGACAAGACCTTCTTTATGCTGGTGTATGGTCCGTGTGTCCTCATTTTGTGATGGGAAGTGAAAAGCTCTATCAAAATACCTTTGATAGGACAGGAAAAGGACTGGAGAAGGCTCCGCTGTGGTTTTTCTTCACTCCTTGGTGTGGATGCACTGCTGACCTCAGAAGAACAGCTGAATTTACCTGACTGTGCCACAAAACCCCGAAGCACTGAGGCAAGCCCTTGGCAGAGCTGTCGTGGGCACGGCAGGAGCTTTGGCATGGTGTCCCTGAGATGGTGGAGGTCCCACCTGGCTGCAGGCTGGGCCTGATCCTGCTCCTGGCCCAAGCAGGAGATGGGTGCTGTTGCAGCAGGGAGGTCTGCAGAAGTCTCTCTGGTCAGCGTGCAATGCCATGCACGTATTATTTCCACCCGAAGCCAGCCAGCAACCGGGCTGATTTTCCACAGATTGGACTGCAGCTTCCCTTTCAGATGTGTGGAGGCCATTATCCTTCTGGAAGAAAAAAAACAACAGTTTTCAATACATTTATCTTAATAAATGGAAAAACAAGCATCACTTAAAGCCAATATTCACTGTATGTGGTGCTGACATCAGATTTATTTGCAGGAGTTAAAAGCTGGCTTCACTTAAATGTGTTTCGGCCTTTGATCCAATGAGCTGCGTTGCCCCAACGGCATCCCCAGCCGGCCGCAGCCCGCGCAGCAGCCCCGCGTCCTTCGACACCGACACTGGCTCCGGAGGGGATTGTGGTACCAGACATTTGCCCAGCTGCAGGAAGAGACATGCACGAGACCCTGCCACAGCTCTTTTGACCCCTTGCACCCTCTAAAATACTTGTTGGAGTTTTAAATCCCCTCAACAAGGGGTGAAAATGGCAAACCCAAGCAGACCCAGCCGGCGCTTCGGTCAGGGTGGCATTGAAGAGGAGGGAGGTGCAGCCTGGGCAGATCTGGCTACCTGTAAACTCCTTCTCCTGGCTTTTGTGGGGACAACGGACCATAAGCAGGGGGTTGTGGCACGGGTACCTTGTGCCCGATGTGTTTTCCTAGTGCTTCTGGCACTTGGAGAGCGGTGAGCACCAGGACAGTGGGACAAGCGAGACCCAGCAGCCTTCACCACCGCTCCCCTGCACGCCTCCTCCAGAGCAGTTTTTGGGGCAGGCTGAAGAAAAGAAAACAAATCCGAGGAAATGCAACTTATTTAGTGGATTTTAGGTATGTAGCCCATGTCTGTGGGCAAAGGCTGCTTGTGCAGAGAGAAACCATTAGGCTATACGGCCACCTCCTGGAGGACATCGGTATGTGCTCGGTGCCGGGGCCACCCGATGGGTGATGGTTTGTGTGTGACCGGGCGAGGAAAACACCCACGCATCTCTCGAAACCCGCGCGTGTCTGGCTGTAAACAGTGCAGGTGATTTTCTGCCCTTCTCCCACTGCGCTGAAATGTGTATTGAGAGCAAAGAGTTTGGGAGCGAAACCTTCGAAAATACATCAGACCGAGAAAACGCAAAGGTGTCATTTTTTTTAGCCTAGGAAACATAACTGTCGTGTGTTTTTGTTTAACAAGGCTTGAGGAACTTACTAATATTTATTTGAGCTGCTTCGTGGAGCTTTTTAGTGCTCTTCATGTTTCCTGCAGAGACAGAAAGCAGCCAGGTGGATTTTGAGAATTTCCTTTCGGCAGAGCCTCGCCGTGCCGGGGCTCTGGGTGCACGGACCCGAGGGAGCAGCGCCCTGCTTCTCCGCCCGGCTCCTTCCCGACGACAAGCACAGAGCCCAATGTCACCTCTGCAGGGGACCAGCCGCCACTGCCCGGGGTGACCACCAGCGGTTTTGGCTGCTGGCAGCGTTTCTTTATCCAGTACTGATTTTTCCTTTGATTCGAAGCTAAGGAATAACCAGGCGTGCTGGTTTGTATAAACCTCCTGCTTCACAGCTTTCTGGACTGCATAGGTGATTGAAATGCAGGGGTCGGATGCCTGTGGTGTAATCAGCAGCATCTTCTCAGGACAGTTTTAGTAGCTTTTCCCAGTGCAACAGGGTTTATCTCCCCTGCACGGGTCACTCAGGGAGGTGTTTTATGGCTATTTTGTATGTGGGTTTGGTACAACTAAGCATACAAATTACTGGTGATATTTGCAGGCCATCACACAGCTCATTTTGCAGCAGAGGCTGTTGAAAGCAGTCGTCCTTTTTATCCTCACAGAGCCCAAAGCCCCAACGGCTTTGGGGCTGGAAGGAGCAGACATGCCACCTCCCCAGCAAATGACAGCCAGCAGCCACACCGGGACAGGGTCTGGCCATGCGGTTTTGATCCTGTAATACTCACCGACACTGGTTAGTGCCTCTTTGCCTCTTGTGGTAGTCACACGGCTTTCTCTTTTTTTTCTTCCAGATATTCTACAGAGTGGTAGCAGATATTGAACCAGGAGAGGAGCTCTTACTGTTCATGAAGAGTGAAGATTATTCACATGAAATAATGGCTCCGGACATTCACGGTTAGCCACTTCTTACTGCCTAATCTAATAGAAGGTATCACTGAAATTAAGCAAAAATTTAGGGAGATTTCTCCTCCGTTGGAATCCTTCTGAAATCCAGGATGGCTTCACGTTAGGCAGGGAGGAGAGCTGACCACGGTTGTATTTGTCTGTCTTCTGCCGTTCTGTTTCTCTGAAAGCTGTTCAGTGAATAAATTAGTCTAATATCATCACAGCTCCTTCAGCCCCTCTGAAGGGTGGGCCTGCTCCCAAAAGCGATGCCAGCGCTGGCACTGGGGACTCTCTGTTTATTTTCTTCATCGTGCCAGGTCCAACCAGCAGTGTAGCTTCATTCAGCGTTGCATTTTGTCCTTGCTCATCTGGCAAGCTCTAGTTTGCACAGTTGGTACTTCTCAGCATGGCATCTCTGCAACTCCTAATGTTGTTGAGGTTGTACCCTCACTTGAACCTCCCTGGCAGAAACAGAGGTCTGCAGATGTAACCAAGGGCAGTAGTAAGGCTTCAGGATTGAAACCTGGATCATTTTGTGGGCATTGCAAAAGGAGAACACGAGTCCATATCCCTATCTCTGTGCTGCTCCTGCAGGAGCTGCATGGACCCTGATGATAGGTTATTTTTGTCCCTTAGCCAAACAACTGTTACTCTGTCCTCTTAAAAAGAGGAAATCTGAGGTTGTTAATGTTGCTGTCACTTCAAAGATTATTTGAGCTCATTCGTTACTCATCTGACATGCAGATTCTGTGTCTGAAACTCCTGATCTGTTGCTCAGATTTGTCCCTCACCTCCAAAAACTCCTTTTACGCTGCTGCCTGTGGTCAAGTAGCTGTTATAGAATTGACACCAGAGGAAATCTCTGCAGTCACATGCAAGAATGAGTCCCACAGGGCTAATTTAGAAGTAGACTGAGCCAAAATACTGCTTGTGGACAGTGGACAACAGAGCCCTGTGACACTTTCTCTGCATCAACTCAACTATCAAGTAACAACCAACTACGTACATTGGAGATTTCAGCCAGACTCCTCGATGCCTTTCTGACTGAGAGCCCCTGGGCTTCCATAGATGGAACCAGGGCATCCGGCTCCTTGTACAGACCACGAATAGAAAATCCGGCAGAAAAAAATATCATGGAATGCTTTTCTCCAAGTTTGCTTCTTGGGATTTTCTCCAGCTAGTCTATTCTTTTGCAGGGATTACTAATTAATGGAATGCAGTATTCACTCCAAAGTGACACTCTAGCAATCTTCTACACTGGTTTTCAGCAAAAAAACCCACATTGTGACCTGTTTTACAGAATTTAAAGCAAAGTCCCCTGCCTTCATTACCCAGACTTCACGCCTCTGGCTTATTTTGGACAGGGCTGGATGCTGGAAAAGAACTCTAATGGAAATGAGGAGACTTTTTAAAACTATAAATGCCTTTTTTGGCTATTTTATATGCTGATATTCATGTCTAAGGCCATCTCCTTCATTCAGAAAGGCAGAGACTGGCAGCCTCCGCTGGATATCCACCTTAGACTCTGTATAGCCCCATTTACGATAGTATATAAACACACTGAATTTTGTCCTAAGCCAGTGTTAGGAATCCTTATTGGATGTCACCCAGGCAGCTAACAGGTAGTATTGCACTGTCATGTATTGTAGAATTAAAGCATTATTACAAAGCGTTCTAAGGCATCCCTGCTTCTTTTGAGGTTCTTTGTCACCAAATAGCCATTTATTGAACCACGCTGTCATGGAACTCCTGGTGGGATAGTAGTTAAAAATGACTGAAAACTGATGCAGTCTCCCTGTGCCCAACCTGTTTGTCTTCCAGAGGAGCGCCAGTATCGCTGCGAGGACTGCGACCAGCTCTTTGAGTCCAAGGCTGAACTTGTAGACCACCAGAAGTTCCCCTGCAGCACACCTCACTCCGCCTTCTCCATGGTAGAGGAGGACTTCCAGAAAAAGCTCGAGAATGACAATGACCTTCGGGATGTGCATGAAATCCAGGAGTGTAAAGAGTGTGATCAAGTCTTCCCAGACTTACAAAGGTAGGAGTAGGTGCTTAAAATGTGATTGAATGAGGCAAATTCTGTAATGGCTTCAGTCAGATCGTGCAGGGCATCAGCCTTCAACTTCTGTACAAAGCAAAGGTGCAGTGCAGACTTCAGTGCTGGCTGGTGTTTTATGGCGTAGAAATCAGAGGAGTCTACATAAATCAGGAATTTGGTCCTTGCCTGAACGTCCTTAGTGAGGACCTTAAATTAACAACTGGATCTTCTGATAATCAGATCTTTAGCTGCCATGAATTGGGCTGTTTGCAGTGAAATCAGAGTGACTGTAGTTCAGATGAACTAAGGTCTGGGCTCCTTATTTTTAGGTAGAAGTGACATAGAACAGCTCTGAGAGATGTTCAGTGGTGTTACCAATTTTAGCTTTGAAAGCAAGCCGTACTAGCTAAAGGCAGGTTCTAGATGTTAATATAGATATGTCTATATGTTAATATATGTTCATAGCCATGTCTTGAAACACTGGAGTTCATTTTTTTCTTTTCTATACCTGGGTGTTTGAAGAGCCACATGCGTGTGTACCTGAAAGACGCATAGAATGTAAAAAGAAAGTACAACTTTTATGTGCTGAAGATCCTTTACAGTCAGAGTTCGCAGGACAGCTTCCACACTCCCACAGTGTCTTCTTTCCTCTCCATGTTGTGTGGGCACCACCTACGTGACTATTAACTGGCTTTTAGGGACAGCAGCGCATTTATTTACATTGTTTAACAATCATGTGCCACTTAAATACTGACTTGTCAGTTTGGAGTATTTTATGGGTTCACATTTTCATAGAAATCTTTACCAGTCTATGATTCAGGATGTTGTGGCCTCTGTGGGAGGCTGGTATGGATTTGTGCCTGGCTAGGGTTAACCCCTTTGGACAACTGCTCCTGGATAGCCATTTATTGAACCACACTGTCATGCTTCAGGTGGTGGTTCTGCAAGATGGAGCCTACTCTCCCAAAGCACAGGCGCTCCTTGGATCCTGTTGATGGACTGAGGTGGCTCAGTGTCCTGAGGTGGGAGGGAGTCTCAGATCAGTGTGTTGTACGACCCAATCCTTAGAGCTTCTGCAAAATTCATGGCATCAAAATTAAAACATGATGTGCCCAACATTGCTCCTCACATACTAGGTCAACCCTGCTGAGTGAGAATTTGTGCAGCACAAGGTCTTATTCACCGGCTGATGTTGAGCAGCATGTGGCTCCATGTGTCTCATTTTCAGTCTGAGTGATTGATTCGGAAGGGCTGATGTAGGTAGATCGAGTCGAAAGGGTTGCTGCAGTGTGGGTGAGGAGTCTGGACTGTAACATTTTCCCACGTTGTGAGTTATTCGGTGTTAAAGTTCTTTTCTGCCTGTGAACCAGAGGATGGTATCTAACATACGGGAATCATTGAGCAAATGTAAATTTAGCTTAAAATATTAAATATTGAAGAGAAAGGGCAGAAAACAAAGAACAAGTCATCATAAATAGATGGGCAGTACTGTGAGAAAGAGTGAAAAATGAGAGAGAATGCAGTCATTCTCTGAACTCTTGAATTATTGAAAGGCTAATACACCACAAAGACAGTTCACTGCAAGAAAGTACCAAAGTGTGCTATATCCAGATTACATAAAACAAAGGGTCTGAACGAGCCGTGCTTGAGGGGGTGTGTAATTAAATGGAGAAGGAGCAGGAAGATGGAGATCTGGGGGGCCAGGACTGGCCAGTGCTGGTGGCAGGTCACGTAGGCTGTGGCAGGCGTCGGGGAGCTGGTGCCAGAGCTGGGGACAAGAATCTTTCTAGGTCTTACAGCAAATTTGTTTACTAGTGCGTGATGGAGAGTCAGTTGTTATACAAGTATTAGGAGGGGAAGCCAGAATTATTTTTTCCCCCCGAAGGAAGGGGACTGAGAGGGGTGGAAGTAAAGAGCATCTGCAGGGTGAAAGCATCTCCATTACCTGTGGCTAAGAATGGAGGTTACTATTTGTGTTGAACAACCCAAACAAGACTGTAAACCAACCAGGTTTTGTCCACTGTTTCAGCAGAGATCAGTGGGAACCTCACGTGAGGAAGGATTGATCTGGTTTGGCATCCCAGGCTAAAAATCCCAGTTTCTGGTGGCTTTTCTGTGAATCCACTCTTACATGATGTAGTGATTTTTCCTCAAGCAGTAGTGTGAGTTATGACTCTCTATGTGACCAAACAACACGTGTTTAAAAATATATACTTGCTGCAAATGAATAATAAAATGGGAACTCAGCAAATGCAGAAACAAAGATGAATTCAAAGATGTGCAACAGAAATTAGGTGGAGATCAAATACCCTACTAATAGACCGAGTAAACTACTACAAAATCAATGAATAAACAGCTGCGTAATTGAACACAGTTAATCAACGAGAACTTCAGTCGTAGTGTACTACATTTAGAGGCTTCTTGTTTATCCTGTCCTATTCCAGTGGAGTTATTCCTTGTCCGTTCCTCTATGGTGAGGCACTGGAACAGGTTGCCCAGAGAAGCTGTGGCTGCCCCTGGCAGTGTCCAAGGCCAGGTTGGATGGGGCTTTGGGCAACCTGGTCTAGTGGAGGGTGTCTCTGCCCACGGCAGGGAGTTGGAACTAGATGATCCTTGTGGTCCCTTCCAACCCAAACCATTCTGTGATTCTATATTCCTGCTGTAAGAAATATTGACTCCCATCAGAGGAGTGGAGTTATGTCAAGTGGTGGGGTCCAAGGTGTGTTTAGAGGGAAAGTCACAGAAATAGAAGGCAGAAGTAGTTCAGACTGCAGGGAAGAATTACCAGAGTGAAATACTGAGAGGTGTAGGAAATAATCTCCTTAGGGAGCGATGGCAACCGCATCTCCTGGAGCATTTGCAAGTGGCCTGGCAAAACATGAGAGGATGTGTTATGCTGGCAGGGAGGAGGATGCTCTGCCTCCCGGCGGGGGTGAGCCTGGGTCTGTCAGGATCGGGCCTTTGGGGAGTTTTAAATTTGTTTGCTGTAAATACGTGCTCTGCTGTCTCCTCTTCCCACAAACTTCTGATCAACCCATGTGCGTGAATGGGACCTCACTGAACCCTGTTCCTGTTTCCACAGCCTGGAAAAGCACATGCTGTCACACAGCGAGGAGAGGGAGTACAAGTGCGACCAGTGCCCCAAAGCTTTTAACTGGAAGTCCAACTTGATACGTCACCAAATGTCGCACGACAGCGGGAAGCACTACGAGTGTGAAAACTGTGCCAAGGTACAGTGAATTTGTAGGCTGCCTGGAGCTTCTCATGCTGCTGGATGTGCGAGAGCATGGAAGTGGGGATGCCCAGGGCCGGGATGCAGGAGGGCGAAAGGCTTCTGCCATGCTCCAGATGGTTTCTCAAGAGTTCACACTTCTACTTTATATATACGTTAGTTTCTACCCTTTTTGATTTGGAAATGGCTGTGGAGTCTGAACCAAGTGTTGATGCAGGATGCTGAGCATCCCCGAGCTCAGAGCTCAGGGCTTGGTGCCTTGCAAAGACTGGTGGGGTGTAAGAGGACCACCGAGGGGCAAGAAATCTCAGGGAAGTGCAGGGCGGTGGGTCCCCAGGCTGTGCGCCAGCCCTCGGGACCAGAAAGTTCAGGACACTGCTGCAATATAAACCAAAATAAGAAGTAGCAATGCGCCCCCACTGCGCTGAGTGAGTGCAACTGTCTCATCTCCAGAGCATCTCTATCACTTCCCAGCACTGAGCTTGCTGTGTAGGTTGTTTGTACAGGGTTTGGTGCTCTGCACTGCCTTTTACCAGGTTCCCAAAGCTTGGGCCTTTTGCATGAGGACTTTCTTGTTTCTAAGTAGATTTGCTGCAATGAGGAATTTTATATTGAGCTGACACTTGTAAGATGCAACCAAGCCCTGGGTGCTAGGACAGCGTGCAGGATTTCTTACTGTCACGCGCTCAGTTGTCGCTGTAACGTATTTCTGTTGCAGTAATGCTTAGAGGGTTCAAGCAGCCGCATTTTGACTCATTTTCTGTGAAGTCCCTGACCTCAAAAGCACAATTTCTAATGGCGGGGTGAAATGCATGTGCTGCAGCAGCTGCAGAGGGGTTAACAGACCCACCAAATACTTGGCTGATCCTGGGAAACCGAGGCCCCGTCCTGCAGGCACAGCTCCCATTGATGCCTATTAGCGAGGCTGCGATGCAGCACACAGCCGTGGTTTTTAATCTTAAATGCTCCCAAATAGCTCCAAGGTTTGAATTTTAAAAGACTCTTGTAATAACTGGCTTCTTCCGCAGTTAAGTTTCTTGGTTAATCAGTACTCATTTCCTAGCAGGTTTTCACGGACCCCAGCAACCTTCAGAGGCATATTCGTTCCCAGCATGTTGGGGCTCGTGCTCACGCTTGTCCAGAGTGTGGCAAAACCTTTGCCACTTCTTCAGGCCTCAAACAACACAAACACATCCACAGCAGTGTCAAACCTTTTATATGTAAGTCTTCAACTAAACGTCTTCGGTTAAGTGCTATTTTTTTTTGTCGAAAAGCAGCGTAATCTGGAAGCAGGAGGTTGTGTTGTGCTGCCTTTGAATTTCCCACTGGCTTCGTGGGGGCTGTGAGTTATTAAATGTGTACTGGGTAATTCCTAGTCCAATGCGAAGTGTCATTTTCATGCGATTTTCCTTTTCAGGCAGACACTGTATGCTGCGTAAATGTACCTGTTGTCCCTGTCATATTTTTCCACGCACAGATGCAAAGGGCAAGTGGGGGGTGGGATTTAGCGAGGAGCCGTGCCAGGCTCAGCGGCTGCGGCCTCATTGCTCCGCACCGTGCCAAAGCTGGCTGCTCTCCTTCCTGCTCCTCTGCCCGAGCCGCAGCCCCCTGCGCTGTGCCCTGTGCTGGATCCGGCCCTGCTGCGCAGGGCAGCGTCACTGCTGGCGCGGGGGAGAAGGTGGCACTGCCAGGGTGCGCAGGGAAGGGTGGCAGCGGCTGCCACCACAGTCGGGACACGCTGGGAATTGGGCAGAGCCAGCAGTACCTGGAAGGCTGCTTTGCTTTAGGAGTTCATTTCGGGCCACAGTCTCCGCAGCAGATGCCGTGACTGTTGCTGGAGTTGGAAACGAAACCTCAGAGGCAGTGAATTTCAGCTGGAGGAGCTTGCCACCCTCCTTGAAGCTCCTTTGCATGCCCCGAATTTCAGTATTGAGTTGAGGTATTAGATCTTCGCCAACAGCTGCTCCAGCCATAAAACCAGCCTGACCCTGTACCGGGCTATAAATCGGATCCTCAGAGTCGCACGGGTTGGGTTTACTGCTGAGCCAGATCTCGCTGGGAGATGGGGAAGCTGGATGCACAGAAAGCAGGTTGCTCTCCCTCCCTTTCACCAGGGAAGCAGAGGCAGAAAATGTTTAAGAATGTTGTTCTGGGTAGTGCTAATCTCTACCGCAGTCTTTTCAGGCACCAGCTGTGGTGTGAAAAGTACCTTGTGACCACCTCCCCTGCTTGTCTGCTACACTTCTTAATTTTTTGCTTCTCTCAACAATAATTTACCAAAATGTCAGCACCACACCCAAAGCGGTGGCCGTGCGCTAAGATAATTCCTCGAGAGGAGGAGTGTTGGTTCAAAACGCTCATATGTCTGAAATCGGTATACCTGCTGTTGGGTTAGATAACACTTCTGGTTTGGACTTCTTCGTTGAGAAAATGTATAACTAGATCCAATAATAAATACCACTAATAATCTTTAAACCTGATTACAAGTTAAGTACTTACACTTAAAGATTATAATTATTAGAAAACAGCAACTTCTGGCTAGGTAGGGAGTCTTCAGATGGTCTTGTTGCAATCCCCTATGTAAAAGTCTATAAGTGGCACCTCTCGTAAATGAAATAATCTCTCAAATGCCTTTTGTTACTATTTATTCTGATAAATGTAAACAGCAACGGGTATTCTCCTTGTGTACAGTGTGAGGGATGAAAACCCATTGAGCAACCTATGAATAACAGCCATGTAATTGCAGAACAAAAGGGTTTGGAGACCACATGTTCGGTAGGCTTTGCGGAGCGATGGGAGGGAGGTAGGGTCACCTAAAGGAGATATCTGTTTTCCACCAGAAGGCCACACACCATGATTTACTTGTACCAGTCTGTTTATGGCAACTGTCTCTTATTACAGTACACCGCCCAAGCTTGAGTGAAAACTCACCAACACTAAGGTAATTACTCACTGCCTTTGCAAAATCTCCAGCCTCTCCAAATAGAAACCACATGCCATAATAGACTGAACATATTCAAAATAGTACTTACAGTAATTTTTTTAATAAGCAGAAAATATGCAAACTTAACTGCTGGCTAATTTGGGGTCCGGAGACAGTCGCGGTACAGAGTGCGCGTAGGCATGAGATGAATTTTTGCAATTTGGGAGCCAGATTGGGAGTTTGCGTTAAACCTGGGGACTGTAGAGCAGTAAAAGCTGCAAGGAGGGACGCTTCCCTTACGAGTTAGTTGCTTAAAAGTATGACGCTGAGATTTAAAGGGTGTAATAAGGTGTAATAGGAGAAATCAAACCCAGCTTCTGTTGCTTTGATATGTGGAAGCAATTAAAGTTGATAACCGCCCCCCATCTACTAAAGTTTAAGCAAAGCTTTACTGAGAAATAAAAGTCATATGATGAAAAAGAGGTAGATCTTATAACACAAACTTAATCTGAGGACTCCTGGCTCCTGCGAATGTTCAACCTGAAGGCTGAGGTGGTGCAATCAGTTTAAACACAGTCTCCTCCAAAATCAGCGGGGCATTGGGTGTGCACCTCACTGATGCCACGTCACACCCAGGCTTCAGGCAGTGGTTCCCAAGAGTAAGATGACTCTGGGGAGTAAGGGATTCGGACCTGGGCCCAAAATTTCTTTGCCAGCCTCAAGAGCCCGTGGATGGAATGGACTGCCTGGTAAATGCCAGAGGCACCTTGAGCAAGCAGCACCTCATTAAATAGTTTTAAATGACTTTTATTCTCAAATAGATAAAGCTCTTAGTACAGCTGTTAATTGAGATTATAATAATAAATGTTTACATATTTTAATGGCATTGCCTTTATTGGTTTAATTTAGTTTTAAAATGGAGACCCAATATATTTAGTCAAATGATTAATTTGTGTCTCCCTTAATAGTTTGTAAGGATATTGCTCAATTGTAAGGTTGTATTTTTGGGTGCTATTGACTTCTGAATGTATTAATGGAGAATAATAATTTAATAATGTATCAATGCTTTTTAAGGAAGAACTTCCCAAAATTTAGGAAGACCAAATCTGTGCCAATACACCCCTTTTCACCCGCTTGCCTCTCTAGCCTACGTGCGTGAAGCATTTGTATTTTATAGTCGTGTGAATAAGGAGCAGGCTCTCTGCACAACCTGGTAGAAGATCGAAGGTTCACAAAACATGATTTGTTTTCAATCATACATTAGTCTTACCCTGTAAATGTATGCATTTGAGATTTTTTTTTCTGGAAAAATACATATGGTCTGATGTTCTGCTGCTATATGTTAGGCATAACATTACCAGTGTTGGTAAGAGTTACCCTGCTTTACACAAGGGGAGAATTTGGCCCATAATACCCAAGATGAAGCTTGTGCACACCTGTGGATATGGCACTTGAGTTGTACCATTTTGGGCAGTTTAATTTTGGTTTCTGTGATCAACCTGATGGGAGCAGAGGGGATTTTTTGTGTAAGACCTCAAGAGTGACTGTGAGGGACCTGATCCTGTGCTATGACGTATGGAGGTGACTTGCGTTCGAGGGAGCAGAAACCTTATGTCGGTGATTAGGCTAAAGGTAGGAGAAAACAGCAGAAAAATCAGAGCTTCATACTGCAACAAATAAACGTCAAATAGTCTGTTTGTTTAATAGGCAAATAAAATATTTTCCATGAAAAGAAACAGAGTACTTAGCCAGAGAAAATCAAGCATTTTCAAGGAGCTAGAATAACCTTCCTCTCCTCTCCTCTCCTCTCTCCTCTCTCTGCGCCCTCCCACCTTCCCCGTTTC
>VWZZ01000718.1:1141613-1153960 GCA_013399095.1 Psophia crepitans | reverse complement strand
CCTCTCCTCTCCCTTTTTTCTTTCTCTTTCACCTTTTTTTCTTCTTCCTTTTCAATTTTATTTTTTATTCTCTCTCTTTTCTTTCTTGTCTCTCCTTGTGAATGAAGATTTCCAGCAGGAACAGTAACTGATACACTGCAACAAACATTCTTCCTGAATTACCGCATTGCAAATTTCCTGTGCTTGGGCCCAATTCTGCGCTCTTTTACCCCACGAATTTTCCTGGGGATGTCAGTGGGATGTGGACAGGGTGGACGAGGCAGGATCAGGCCCTGGAACAATAGGAGCATTGTTGCTGAGATATGAAGCAGCCTGCTGAAGAGGTAAACAGTTAAGAGATGACAACAAGTGGTCAAGTTTCTCAAGGGCAGAGATTTAGAGGAGCAGGAAGGTTAGCGCGGGCCCTGGTGCGAGTGGAAGTTAGAGGACGTGATTCCAGTTCATGGGAACCAAGAGTGCAGGATGAGATACATTCAATTCAGTTTCCTTTGCAGGCTTAAAATAGAGCCATTGTAAATTATGTCAGTCTGTCTCAAATCATGAAAATGATTGTTAAAAAGGCCTCAGAATACACAATGTGTATTGTTGTGTGGCTTTGATGTGTGAAAGATGAGAGCTTATGATATAACACAAATTAAATAAAAATAAAGTGGCCACATGCTTTTTCCTGGCTGGGAAAAAAAAAAAAAAAAGGATTTATTACAGAGGGATAATACCACTTACTGATAATGCTGCTGCCTTGTTTTTGAACAGGGCTGGAGCTGATACTACTAGGGGCAAGATAGCGCAGAGATACGGGCAAATTTTAGCATGATGCAGAGCACAAGACACAGTGCAGCCTTGGGACTTGCCTGATGCCCCTGCTTGTGCAAAGGATGCCGAAAGGAGACATGAAAAGGCACCAGGGAGCTAGGTGTTACCCTCTGCCCAGCCACATTTTAACTGACAGACCTATAACTTGGTTGCTACCCCAATTTGCCCCCGAAGGTTCGTAGCAGGCAGAAAATCAGGGACCTGCAAAATCCTGTTTGCTTCAAGCCATGCGATTCACTCATCGTAGCGTCTCGCTCTGCACCACCGGCACCACTTTCAGCCTCCTGCTACTGAAAATGGTTGCTGGAAGCCGTGCTTGGACATGGCAAGTGCCGCAGCCTAGATCAGGCCCATGAGCTCAAGGTAGATCTCCTCCCCTCGGCCGTTTCAGGCTTTCTCCGAGTACGTCTTTTGTGAGGCTGAAGCTATTCTCATCCCAGAGGAGTTTGAAAGGAAATCCACTGAGCTGTTTTGAGGATCAGACATGCAAATAAATACAGCTGCATTCTTAAAGGAAATTGTTGGTGAAATACGGTGTGTTTTTTCATCTGCAAGAAGCAAATAAGCAATAGTAAAGTTAGTAAGCTGTGGAATTTAGAGTTACAGCATCCCAGGCACCTGTAGGGACTGTAGACATTATGTGAACAGAAATGCTTTGGGCATACGAGAGTACTAGACTGAGGTTACTCAGACTCTAGCCTGGACTTTCATGAGATTAAATTTTTAATTGTAAGTGGGGAAAAAATGCTGTTTGTTAATGAGGTTATGCACTTGGAAATACCTGGTTGTCTCCTCCTTCACCTGTTTCGTATCCTTGTGGTCTCGCAGACTGAAAGCTCTGTGAGGCAGCTCCGTCTATCTCCTGTCTGGTCCTGCAAATATTTATTTCAATGACTAACTTTTTACCTGTGAACAGTGACATAAGTGGATGTCATTTGAAGACACAAGTGCTCGCTTGTGCAGGAGCACCATGGGTTCATACGGGGTTACAGCACCGAGCCGTGGGTCTTGGTGGGGCTCTGGGTGCTAATGCAATATGGAGTGATGGTACTGAATATGCAACACTGTGCAATGCAAAGAGCAAACAAGGAAACTTTGTCTTTTAGTGATATCAGACCTTTTCTGGTTTGCTGAATTGGGTTTTGGTGCTGTCTTTAGACATTTGTCTGCTTGGATGCCTTGCTTTGGAAGAGTACAATAGCTTTTTGTACTTTTGTGCACCCAGACTTCTCCTTACGGCTTTCTAATTGACATTCGGCGGGTTAAAAAATGGTGTTATTTGCAAAATTTTGAGGGTGGGGGCAATTTTCATAAAGCCTGAGATGTGTTGTTGTTGTTGTTTACATACAGGTGAGGTCTGCCATAAATCCTATACTCAGTTTTCAAACCTTTGTCGTCATAAGCGCATGCATGCTGATTGCAGAACCCAAATCAAGTGCAAAGACTGTGGACAAATGTTCAGCACTACGTCTTCCTTAAATAAACACAGGAGATTTTGTGAGGGCAAGAACCATTTTGCAGCAGGAGGATTTTTTGGCCAAGGCATTTCTCTTCCTGGAACCCCAGCTATGGATAAAACGTCCATGGTTAATATGAATCATGCAAATACGGGCCTTGCTGACTATTTTGGAGCCAATAGGCATCCTGCTGGTCTTACCTTTCCAACAGCTCCTGGATTTTCTTTTAGCTTCCCCGGTCTGTTTCCTTCAGGCTTGTACCACAGGCCACCTTTGCTACCTACTAGTTCTCCTGTTAAAGGACTACCGAGCGCAGATCAGACAAACAAAAGTCAAAGTCCCCTCATGACAAATCCTCAGATACTGCCAGCCACCCAGGATATTTTGAAGGCACTAAATAAACAACCATCAGTAGGGGAGAATAAGCCAGTGGAGCTTCAACCAGAGAGGTCCTCTGAAGAGAGGCCGCATGAGAAACTCAGTGACCAGTCAGAGAGTAGTGACCTTGACCTTGACGATGTCAGTACCCCCAGTGGCAGTGACCTGGAAACCACCTCGGGCTCTGATCTGGAAAGTGACATTGAAAGTGAGAAAGAGAAATATAAAGAAAATGGTAAAATGTTCAAAGACAAAGTAAGCTCTCTGCAGAGCCTGGCTTCAATAAATAATAAGAAAGACCACAGCAATCATTCCATTTTCTCACCATCCTTAGAGGAGCAGACTGCGGTGTCAGGAGCGGTGAATGATTCTATAAAGGCTATTGCTTCTATTGCTGAAAAGTACTTTGGTTCAACAGGACTTGTGGGGCTGCAAGACAAAAAAGTCGGAGCCTTACCTTACCCTTCCATGTTTCCCCTCCCGTTTTTTCCAGCATTCTCTCAATCAATGTATCCATTTCCTGATAGAGACTTGAGACCGTTACCCTTGAAAGTGGAGCCCCAATCACCCAGTGAAATAAAGAAGATCCCAAAGGGAAGCTCTGAGTCTCCCTTTGACCTCACCATAAAGCGTAAGGAGGAGAAGCCACTTACTCCCATACCCTCAAAGCCAGCAGCCCCCTCTGCAGCAAGCCAGGACCAACCTCTAGATCTCAGCATGGGCAGCAGAAGTCGAGCCAGCGGCACAAAACAAGCCGAACCTCGGAAAAACCATGTCTTTGGAGAAAAGAAAGGAGGTGACCTCGAGCAAAGGAAAGCTTCGGAGTCGTCCTTGCAGCATGCCAGGCCCACCCCATTCTTTATGGATCCCATTTACAGGTAATGGACTGTCTGCTGCCTTTTGGCATCCTTTGGTACAGGCAGCTAGATCTGCCAGGGCCACCTGCCTGCAGGACAACCCTGTTCCCTTCCCACCATCCCTGGAGGCATCATCCCACCGTGGGGTGTCCCAGGCTGCGTGCTGACCTGCGCACACTGCCTCAGCCCGGGCTGCTCAGAGCGAACCCTGGGCCCGGTATTGCTGCAATTAGCAAGTCTTTGTGACTGCTCTCATTGCAGTGAGTCGTTAGTTTAAACTGCGTAGCTTGACATGCAGAAGTTGAATATATTCTCTTACCCAGAAACTGCTTGGCATCGGTATGGAATGTTTGTGTATTTACTGTGTATTTGGCATCACTGGTTTGCCCCAAATTCCTTTTCTTCCAAAATGCTGCCCACTTGCCTCGGCTGCCCTCTGCCTCTCCCTGGAAATTGGGGTGCCTCTCACCACGGTGCCAGTTTTACACCTCCCTTCTAATTCCTCCTGAATGAAATAGGAGTATCTCATAAGTACAACAAGGAAACAAATTTTTCCTGAGGTGTATAAAAGGTATGGAAGTTGAGAGTGATTTCTGCCCTTTTTTACCATTATTTGAGCAATGGGTTGATTTCCCCAGGCATTTCATTAACATAATTGGAGGCACAGTGTCCTTGGTGTACAAAGCCTAAGCAGCGGGCTAGTTAATCTGATCTGCCTTGTGAAATCAATGGGAGCCTTGTCACTGGCTTCGACGAGTGCATGAGCAGACACTGTTGGTGAGCTGAGATTTTAAAACCCAGTGGTAAAATCCTGACCCCTCAGTGTTGCCCAGTAGTGCCGAGATAGATCTCACTGGGATCTGGATTTCACCTGTATCCTGTGTCCGTCAGCCCCTCTTTGCCCTTTGCCTTTCTGCTCATAGATCTGAAACCAGCCAAAGTCATGCATCTAAATTAGTTTAGAGAAATATTAGCCATAAAAATATTTATCTGTAATATAAATGACTGATTTTACAGCCTATTGTTGAAAAAAAAAAGGTTACTGCCTTGTCAATGATGTTAATTTCCTACGTTATCTGAAAAAGAAATGCTATGGGCAAAGTTTTGGGAGAGTGCTCTCGCATACGACAACAGGTATGCATTACGAAGAAACAGGATATGATACTATTTACTGAGATGGTTTTATTCATGCCAGATTGATATCTGTATTAGACCATAGGTTTTCCTTGCGTCATACTCATTTTAAATGCCTGAAGCAGTGGAAATAATGATCCGTGTTTTATGGTCCTGCATTACAAACTAATGAAATCTGTACAAATCCTGGCAGCGTAGCACGAGGCCAGTTGTTACCGAGCCTTCCTTTGCCGTGAGCTACATCCACATACGAGCAAGAGGATCTGTCCCTTATACCCTACACATGACTACCAGAAAAAGCCAAAACCCTCAAATTTCCACATGGCTGCTGAATTACCCACACTACGTTTCGCAGCCTAAATGCCCGTATGAGCTGATCGCAGTCTTTGTTGCAGATTCGGTGTGTTCCTACAAGCCCGCGTTTCTCGCCCTGCTTGTGCACAGCCAGCTGAGCGTGCACAAGGAGAGGTTTCCTGGATGGTGGCTGCGATGTCTCGCATGGGGACAAGAAGGGACCCATTGCCCAAGGCTCCTGTTGCCTTGAATTCCTCTCCTCTGAGTGGAGAGCACACTCAGATGCCTTATTTCTTCATAAAAGTGCTCGGTACTTAGTCACTTGCTCCTATTCGAATTATTACCGGTCTTTTGAAATGGGATTATTTCCTCTGTAAATGGTATAATCTCCCTTTAATGGCGATTCACAGCCCCCACCGGCAGTAATGACTTGTATGCGGGAATCGAGAGTTGACTCTACGTCCTTATCTTTTACCGTTATCTCTGAGAAACAAATTACTTGCTGTATAATTGACTATTTTAAACATGAGTAGCTGTATAATTATTAATATCTGAGGCTGATTCATCACAAGCAAATCTAATTTTAACATTTACAGAGTAGAGAAAAGAAAGTTAACTGACCCACTGGAAGCTTTAAAAGAGAAATACTTGAGACCTTCGCCGGGATTCTTGTTTCATCCACAAGTAAGTATTTTGGGAATTTTGATGTTGTAAACAAGCCTGTTGATGCTTCAAAGCAGGTGCGGAGAAATGAATGCAGTCTTAGTCATTTTTGGATTTCCTAAAACAGTTTATGCTGCACCATTGTGGTGGAAAAGCGTAAGCATTGTTCTGAGCTTCTTGATGTTTTGCAGATGAAACAACATGTTTTGATTATAGAGGAAGCCAGATTCAAACTACATGTATGTTTTAGAACCATGTTCCTCCAAAACTGTAGCGTAGCTACTGACACTTGCAGCTACCTGCATCTTCTTCAGCACTCTCCCGTGCTCTGGGCCATGGTGGTGGAGTCAATATTGACTGCAAGGAGGCAAAGTAGGTTCAAAGTCGGGCCAGAAAAACTGCGCATCACAGTTGTCACTATGTAAGGACTCCCAGAAAAGAGAGAAAACATTCCACCTGATGCTTTCAAGTCTCGTAATGCAAATACTCTGTCTCTTTTAGGTAGCTGTTCTGGGCTATAGCGTGTGCAGCAAATTTGTAGGGTCCGTGCTCCTCCATGCCTGAAGACGTGCTGTATGAGAGGGCTGCTGTCTTGTTCATAGGCCATGGTCCTGCTGCTTATTTGCTGAATAACAAAAATTTAGGATTGTGTCTCTAGAACAGTGTAATAACTGCAGTGAGTATGTCGTATAGAAAGAGGACCTCTATGGAAACTATACATTGCTTTTCATCAACAGCGCCACACTCATTTTGTCTTCCTTCTCCTAGCTTAAAGAGATTTTACTAAAAATTTGGGTTAAATCTTATGCCTGAAATAAAGTGCTCTGTGGTATTTGCAAATTTGCACCCCTTGCTGACTACAGGCTGTTCCATCCTAATAATGACACCCCAGACGGGTCTTGTATTTTAAGCACACACTAGGAGCTGCTGTCTCTGGTTCAGCTGGTCTGATTCCTGGGCCAACCATGCCGTAATCCACCACAACTTGGTGGTGTGGGTTTTTTCAGTGAAGGCAACGTTTCCAGTTTCAGTGCCAGTAAGACATGAAGGGTCTATTAAGTATTAAAATTATCAAGATTTTATGTGAAGGATTTAATAGCGGCTCAGCACCTCTTCCTGAGTTACCTTATTTGCCAAGCTGCAAAGCAACAAGTAAAAATTCCCTTTTCCAGGCGGATGGTACTAATGCACAAATACACAAACAGGAGCTCAATCCGCTTTGTGTCCCCTGGTGTAAAACCAGGCTGGTTCCTCTCCAGTGAGCAAGTGATTCTGTTAGAGCAGGTACGGGGCTGCAAATTAATTCAATGAGCAGATTTGTAGGTGCTGTATCGATGGGAGAAATGATGCCGTTTGGCTTAGTGCTGGCTAGCTTTTGGGAAGGTGTAAAACTGTGTCCTTTAGTGGTGCTGGATTCAGGGGGCTCTGAAGGTTTTGCTGCACGTTGGTAGGTAGTGTGGTTGACAGGTTGGAAAGGAGGCTGTTCAGGTAAAATTTTGGCTGTGGTGGATGGGGAAGGGGTTGGATACTCTTCTACGTAGCGTTGTGTGAGTGAGTTACGTGGGGAACTGGAGGAGGGTGAGTGGGAGCTGGGCAAGGATCCCGCAGGTCTGCAGGTGAAATGGAGACGCGGGGCCTTTTGCCACTAGCGGGCAGGATGTTGGGATTTCAACCGTCGTGTTTTTTCCCCAGAGGGTCGGTTAGATCTATTGTTGGTGTGCGAGGAAGGTCCCAGTGTGGTCACCAGGAGGTGTCGGGTCCCCTGCCCTGCGTGGTGCCAGCCGAGGTGGGGCAGAGCCAGCACCCGCTGGCAGGAGGGAGGGTTAGCTGTGCACCTGCGATGCTGGACACATCCACGGGAGCACACAAATATGCACATTATACCTTTTTCCCCATTCCTCCACATTTCTCATTGTGCAATAATAGAAAACAAAAGCTATGGTAAAGACTGGCTTTCGTTTTATCACTTACCTGGCTGCTGGGGATAACGTCTTTAACTCGGCGTGAGATGGATGGATACAGAGGTCACAAGTGTCACGTGCACCCACTGCATTTGAAAAACAGACTAAAGCACCATCACATCTCCTATCAAACAAGTAAATGCCAAAATCTGCTTTCCTGCTGACTTTAATGGAAAGGAGTCTCCTGTTCGTGAAGGCAGAATCTGGCTCGGTATTTATAGAGAACCAGGGACCGGCTTGCAGAAAAGCTGTTTTTCCTTTATAGTCCTGTTCACCCCTGTAAATGTACAGGCGTGGATTGCACCGTCAGTTTTCATTTTCTGCTGGCAGGATTTATCTGTGTAAAATATGAACAAAATGATTGTTTGTGTCCCACAAGTTTGTGTTTCTGTTGGTGAATTTATTTCTGAAACTTGCCAGCTGATGAAGCAAGAATTTATTTATTTTTTAGCTGGATAATATGACAGCTAACAGATAGATCTTTAAAATAGGTTTCTAAAGTAGGGATTAAAGATATAAACCCTGCACTCTGTACCCTGTGCCTCCCTGGGCAAAATTCCTCCCGGTGGCAGTGACCCGAAAGCTACGAAAATTAGATGATTTAACGGTATTTCACAATAGTTTGCCATTACTGGGATTGTATTTTTAGGGAGAGAATACCTCGATGCAACAAATCATTCAGAATACCATTTCAGTTAGTATCTTTAAGTAAAATCTTAATTAGTAGATTGATTGAAATGAGGGTTCCAACGCGGGAATAATGTGTTGTTTTTGTTTCAATTTTGCTCCCAGTTCCAATTGCCTGATCAAAGAATTTGGGTAAGTTCATTGCTTATATTTTTGATTTAATCGTTGTGAAATAAATTGCATAAGAAAAATATAATATGAAAGATAACTTCCCACCCAATTATGGAGCATGCCACACTTTCCTACGGAGTATTGTAGCTGTAGCGGATAAATATCCTCTTATGTCAAATTGGCTTTATTTTTACCTACCTAATCCTGCTGGTTTTATTTGGTGAAGGCAATGGGAGCTTTACCTGAGTGAGGGTTTCAAAATGCAGTCTTTGTTTATATTTAACTGAAATTGTTCCAAACTGTTTCCTTCAGAGATTGCAGTGAAATTTTCAGGCTGAAATCTTGTTAGATTGCAATAGTTATAAATATTTGATCTGCATTTGAGCCGTTAAAATACAGAGCCTCAGAGGACTCCACATTTCTATTTCGCTTTGACTTCAGTGGGAGTTAGTCACTTTAATAGCTTTGAAGTTTTGAGCTTAATTGCTCATTACTGTACTTAAAGCACAAATAAAACACCTATTTATTTGCCATGTTTGGGTCAAATTTGTCCTGTGTGTATACTTACATCGTCCCCCTTATGCGAACAGGAATTGTGCTTTTAGTACTATGGGATAAATATGAGCGTGCTCTTCTATTTTTATAGAACGTTATTTTTAATACATCTAAATCGTTCGTGTTGAAAAAAAGAGCCACTGCAACTGCTTTTGCAGATGTAACTCAAATAACACCGTGTTTTGCTCTTGCATTGCTGGCTCCTCAGCTGCAGCACTGAACCCATAAATACTTGTCCCAGTTTTTTCCCAACGTTTGGGCTTCGGAGGGGAGAGCTGGAGCCAGCCGGCTGTGGTTCGGGTCCTGACTCACTCTCGCTCATCGCTCGCGGTGCGATGTGGACTAATTTCACAAGACCAAGCCAGAATTTCACGAAATGAGATCTGAGATCTTCGTGTACCCTTTCCCACAGGCATCTCTGTACGGGGTTGGTGTAGGAGCCCACAAAGGTGCTGCCCCCACAGACAGAGGCTTAGCCCTGCTCTCCTCTGTCTGTCTCCACGGTACGCTTCAAAAGCAGCGATGGACCTTCGCTTTGCGTACACGTGGCTTTTAATCCCATTTTCTTCCTGTAAAGCGATGGTTTGTGCAGCTGCTAAAGATGCACTAGGATCCTGAGATGAAAGGAGCTGAGCAGGCACCGAAGGACTCGTGTGAGCACCCGTACATACTGAATGAGCTCAACAGGTACAAGGTAGGGTTAGGTGCCAGACCTGGAAGAGCACAGGAGAGGGTTCCCGAACATTTTCTTTGCGGTAGTGGGAATTCATTATAGCACGTGAGGGGGCTGTGGTAGGATTTGTGATGCGCCCCAGGCACCCTGAATCCTCTGCTCTCAGAAAAGCAACTGTTTGGGCACATTTGGGAAGTTGAAAAACCCAGTGCAGTCTGTTTCTTCTGTCTGCTTTCCTTGACATTGGCTTTGTCCTCAGTTTTGCATCGTTCTGGGGTTTTTTTGTGAGCGTGTGTCTCCTGGCCATGCTAGTGCTTTGAGCAGCTGCAGCAGAAACAGGTATTTAAAACATAAAGTGCCTCTAGCAGGATGCTGATTCATGGATGAATCTTCATCTTGAGAGATTTGAATGTGTCACACAAGCCTCTCTATCTCAATTCACAGTTGCATGTGCCATATATTTCAAGATTATTTCAGATAGTTTTTCATTGTTTGGCAGGAACCCTGTAGTGCAAATCGATGGGCAGCACCCTCTCTTGAATGGATCACGATTCGTTTAGTCTGTACATTCTTTCATCCCCTTCTGGTCCCATCAAGAGAAGATTTGTATACCATGGTTCATACTTTATTTGCAATAGCTTTATGGAGAATCATTGTAAATAATAAAAATAATTTTACAAATAAATGAAAAGAAAGTTGTTGAGTGCATCAACAAAGCTTTTATTTTACTGGGCTTATTTTAGGACACGATCCAGTCTGTTAGATCAGCTAAATCCCCGCCAACTGCATTAATATAAATAGAGTTATTGTGGAACTATACTGCAGATCAGCAGGAGTTTCTCACTGCCGCTTCATAAAGCTCAGCCACGTGTGATAGGTCTCTTGAACGTGCATATAGCTCACCCAAGTTCCGTGGCTGGATGTCCAAATACACAGAGTTTCAAGACAACAAATTCACAAGTCATAGTTTTTAGAGAAAGCCTTATAACTTGAACTGGGAAGGAAGAAATCCTGAGCTTTAGTAGTTAGGATTTTGAGATTTCTCTAAATAACACCAGTAAAAATAGAAAGCAAACATTGAAACAGTTTTTTTCCCATGAGTTACGGCCATAAAGTCAGTTGTTTTTGCGATAATAGCAATGAAGGAGTCGCGTTTGTAAAACATGAGGTCATGTAATTCATGACATTGTCTGCTAGATTATTTCATACCGTCAGGTTGTTCTTAAAAAGCAGCAACAACAAACCTTTGCTTTATTTATGTCACTTTTTCTTCTGTTGGTTAATAAATTTTAAGACAAATATTCAAGGCCCCTGCTGATGATATCTTGCCTGTTGAAATGTTTATAAATACTTGTTTTAGCCGATTATGGTAATGTCTGCATTTTTGAGTCGGAGCTGGGGAATTGCGACTGCATATTAGTTTGCGTCAGTAGGAGGTTAATAGCCTCTCAGGGAGCCGGAGGGAGGTGGGGGAAAGCTGCTTCCTTTTCCAGACATCTGGACGCAGATAGAATCAACAACTCTTATATATGTAAATCAAAAGTTACTGTTCTATATAAAATACTGTCAGTCACTGATCTCAGATTAGGAGCAGACATGACTTGTTCATAGGGCAATAGCTGTATGTAAAATATGTAATAGGATCTTCTCGCTCTCTTACCTCCTTGGAGAGCTTTCTCCATGGGCATGGCAATTACACTAATCCCATCCTTGCGTCTTCCTCCCTGTGCCCTGTTCAGGGATCGCCGCAGCCCTTGGGCGCTCTACTGGGCTGCAGACCCCTCCTGAAAGCACTGCCTGGCAGCTCAAGCCACACGCCTACCTCACGGGTGGTCCCCAGGGACCATCCCTGGGGAGACGAGGTGGCCACGAGCACCCACCTAATGTCCCAGGATAGATGCTATCGCTAACAGCTTGCTCCAGGAGTTGGGTGGGTTGCTCCGTGGTCAACGCAGCTCTTATGGAGGCAAGTCTTGCTTTGCAATCAGCTGTAGTGGTGCTTTTTAGGAGTAAGAGCTGCTTTGGTTGTGTTTCAGCTGAAAGAGGGAGTTTCATTGTGGAAGAGATAAAGTCATACCCTGGGTTAATAATTAGTAAAAAAAACCCCAACCTAGGGAAAAAAGGGTAAGAATAGATTAGTGATTTTTACAGTCTTTGAAGATTATCAGTGGATCGACCTAGGGGTGTCACTGGGATCTGAACTGTGATGTACGTCTGTAAATGATAGAGGAAGAAGGGTGACCAGGCAAAGAACAAAGTTTGCGATTATTTCTTGAGAATAGCTAAATCCAAAGCTGACTGTGAAGATTTTGCAGAAGATTCGCAGAAAGCTGAGTCACCGGGGATTAAATTGGCGATAAAACTCAATGTCAGTAAGTGCCCAGAAATATTGAGGGGAAAGTGTGACTCTTAACTCGTGTCATTCAGGAAAAAGATCTTGAAGTCAATAGTTTTATGAAAATATCATCCGAGTGCTTAGCAGAAAGGACTTGAAAACGTCATTATGTTATACTGCCTTCATGTCCTGAATACAGCTGAATTCCCTCTCAAAAAGGACAGAGTAGAATTAGAAAAGACACAGAAAAGTGCAACAATGATGATCAGAGGTAGGGAACAGCTTCCATACAAAAGGAGACTAAGTAGGTTTTGATTTCTCCAGCTTGGAAAAGAAATGCCCGAGGGAGCTGTACCCCAGCTCTATGAGACCATGAATGGTGAGAAGAACCTGAATGAGAAATGGTTATTCATTAGTTTTAACAATACA
>VWZZ01000718.1:1124348-1141600 GCA_013399095.1 Psophia crepitans | reverse complement strand
AAAAAAAAAAAAAAGAGGGGCACCCAGCTGAATTATCAGACAAAAGGCTTAGAAGGAACAAAAGCCAGTATCTTTTCATATGCACCTAATTAAATTGGCGAACTCTCCTAGACAAAAATATAAATGAATTCGAAAAGGGTTTAGCCAAATGAATGGGAGCAGCAGCCACCAATGGCCGATCAACACCGTAATCAAGACGCGACCTCCAATTAAGGCTCTCGCACCTCTCATTGCTGGTGTGTGACCGAAGACACTGGGGAGAAGGTTTGTCCCTTGCCCACCCTCCTGCGCATCCCCTGGGGTCACTGCTTGAAACCAGGGTGCTGGCTTCCCGACAGCCTGGCGTGCAGGTTTAGAATTCCTGCGTGGTTTTAGTGCCTGACTTGGTCCTCAGGGCAACAAACCCCAGTTTACATATTACGCAGTCAGTATTTTGCAAGTAGACTGATGAGCCTGGGCTGTCTACCTGCATATAAAGTAATCGAGAGCTTGTTGTGGGTCCGGGATGGCAGGATTTTATGGGCTGTAACAAGCCCATGCAGCCCCGGTGCCCATCTCCTGGTAGGGAATTGCATCCTGAAGGCCCCGAGCACCAGCACGCTCAAGGACTTGTTCAGAAAATGCCCCAATTTTAATTTTTGTGAGCCCTATCTACAGCAGATAGTAACAGCTATAATTACCCTGACAGCAGTGGGGAGGCACCGCCTTGTATCGGCACGGGCTGGGGGCCAGGCGCTTCCCCCTGTTGCTGGTGCATTTCTTGAAAAATATAAATCATACCAGGTAACTGCATAGATCAGTCTTTAAAAAAAAACCCACAACAGCCAAACAACAAACACAATAGTCATTCCTATGGTGAGAAACATATTTTTGGAAAGTGAGTAATACTTTAAAATGACTGGAAGTGCTTGTGTTTCCTCTGAATGAGGGATTTAAGATTAGATGCTGATTTCATACCTGGTTTGGGACTGATGCAATCCTGGAGGCAGTGTTGGGGGTAGCGCTGAGCTGCGTCATCATTCATTAGAGAAGAATCAGTCGGAATCTCTCCTCTGCAAAATCCTGGAAATAAAAACGAAAACAATAAGCATGACTAAGCCATTTTAAATGTAAAGGGGAAAATAGTTGCTTTAATATATTACTGTAGGGGACCATGTGCTGGAGAAATGGTGATCCAAAAATGATTTAAAACCACTAGATAATGAAACTGACTTGAATATTAAATATACATAAATAAAACATTTATTATACTGCTCAATGCCCTTATTATTCTTCACCATAAATATGTGCTATCATAACCCATGCACTGTCTTGTCATTGCTAATCAGCCCGAAGGCCAAAGGTCATTTTTCATTCAAACCATTTATTTTCCGCAATTGCAAATAGACAAATGAATTCTTGCGGGGAGCAATTAGAAGGAATTAAAGGCAGTGGAAAGTCTATTGTAAAAGCTTTAGGAATCAATTCTGACTAAAGAAAAAGATGAAGTCGTCTAAGAAGAAATATATGGTAATATTGAGTTGTATGGGTTGATAATGACATCTTGGTGCCGAGATAGAATTACCTCCTCTCCCAGCAGCATCATCGTTACATATCTCATGCCTGTGATCAGTACATGTCAAAATCCTTCATATTGACAAATGTGCTGTCCACTTGCATCTGTGGAGAATGTTTTAGCAGCTGAGTGATTATGAATCAAACCCCAGAGCTTACAGCCCCTACTGCCTCGCAATGCTTTCACATTTGTTGCCTGACAAGTAAATGTATCTTGACTTCCCTCTGAGATGTTTTTTTCTTTTTCTTTTTTTTTTCTTGCACCACGTTTGATGAAAGACATTTGGCAAATTGGCAGTGGTACCCTGTACATTGCAATTTGTACTCGGCATTAGGAATCTGAGCATGAAATAAGAGGGCAGGCTACAGGCTAAGGGGAAAAAAAGAACCAACCCAAAGCCAGAGCTAACCAGCATGTGAATAGTCAGTCCAGGAAAAATTGTGCGGTTCTGCCCATTAAAATAAAATTTAAAAAAAACACAGCTAATGTGCAGTTCTTCCCATTAAAATAAAATTTGTAAGTCACAACAATCGGAGCAGCCTGTTATGGATTTTGAAGAACGGGTTGTAAGGGTGTGCTCAGCCGAGGAGCATTCAGCATCTTGCCATGCATATAATTTCCTCCTTCATTACAAGCAAGGTATTGCATAGGGCTCGTGCTGTGGTTTTTATGCTCTGTAGGTGAGATCTTGGGGTTTTGGGGGTTTTTTTTGTGGGTTTTTTTTTTTTTTCCATTTGTTTGTGGCATTATGGAGAGGCAGATGGTTACTCTCACCTGTCAGGAGGCTCAGCAGCAGTCCTCAACTCTCCAAGTGACAATATTTGAGGCTTTGGAGCAGTTTTTCATGCCTGGTACCTGACACCTTAAAGGAAACCATTCTCCAGAAATTATTTAATGCCCGCTCCCTGAAAATTAATGCCCTTTAAGACAGCTAACCAAGAGTGGAGGCATCTCAAAGTGCATAGGATTTACCAGCAGCTAAAGGCAGAGCAAGAATATTATTAAGAGGTTATAGAAAAACCAGATAGGCATCTAACAGGTAATATAAATACATAGCGCCAAACCCACCAAAACTTCATTTCTTATGGATTTATCTCATGGTCTTTGACTGTGATGAGCAAGAAGACTGGACTGAGTGGTTGGATGTGGCTGGGACATTGATGGAAACCTTTCTGGATCTGGCTTGTTTGCAGCCCTTGGTTGAGCTAGAGTGTTCGTAAGGTTTCCTCTGCGATATTTGTCCTCTGCAAGCCCTTTAAAAAAACCCAAAAGCGCAGGAATTCAGTTCTTTTTGGGATCTCTGTTTTTTTCTGATGATTTGGTCAAAATGACCAATGGTTTCAGTAGATGTAATGCATAGATTCATAGGCACACACCCACAGAGCATGACTGCATAAACTGGAATTTTATAGAAGCTGAGGCTTAAAACTAAGAAGAAATGAATACTGGCCAATTTAGATTTTGTGTGGAAGAAGCTTTCCATTACCGCAGTCAGGACAAGAGTTCTGCTGAATGCTGGCCTTGCAGAGAAACAGCACCCTGCTTAGCAGTTTTGGGCGTTATTCCAGTTGGGACAACATCGTGGCCACCACCTTGCCTAATGTGCCCCGTAACTTTTAAGACTGCAACTCTGCATTTGCTTTTTTCTTTTTTTTTTTTTTTTACTTTTTTTTTAACTCTTGACAGTGAATGTTCCTTGTATTTCGGGTTTCTAGTGAAGGCGGAAAGCCAGAGCAGTGTTCATCACGATGGGTTCTGTGCTATGTTCTGTTGCAGATGTCAGCTATAGAAAACATGGCTGAAAAGCTGGAGAGCTTTAGCGCCCTGAAACCTGAGGCCAACGAGCTGATCCAGTCGGTGCCGTCCATGTTCAACTTCCGCGCGCCGCCGAGCGCCCTGCCCGAGACCCTGCTGCGGAAGGGCAAGGAGCGCTACACCTGCAGGTAGCCCCCAGGCCACCCCACGCTGCCCTCCAGGGCTTTCTGTGCCCAGCGCAACATGGGAAGCGTTTTGCTTTGGGATTCTTATTTATTGGATTACTGGTGTTATGAAACGAAGAGTTTGCCCTGTATCATACCAGTTTGATAAATGAGGTGGAAACTATTACATAAACAATTCTTTTTTCCAAATTTTCTCATCACTTTCATATGCACAAGTGTGCTTTCATTATTGATTTTTTTGATCATAAACTACAGACATGTTTTTTTCTCAGGCTTCCAGTTTTAATATCCAAAGGGATCAGTGATAAAATACATGACTTATTAGGACTTATGTGTACAGACTTAAAAAAAAAATACAATGAAGATAGTCATTGTACGTGCAGCCAAAGTGAATGGGAGCTTTGTTGAGGAGAGTAGAATTAGCTGTGTGCGTATTTTGAAGGCTTATACATCACGTTGTGGAAAAAATAAATGGGATGTTAAAAGCGAGGGGATGCAATCTTCAAAGTCATCACATAGAGCAACCACCACCCTCGTGCATTTAAGAGAGCGCCGTGTACGTGCTCTTTCCTTGTGCAAAACCATGCTGAGTGTGCTTAATAGAACTGGGCCACTTATAAACTGAATATTAATGTGTTACTTGAATGAAGAGGGAGGGCTCACAACAGTATTTTCTTTGGGCTACTATTGTTCCTGTGACATACTACCAAGTTTGGAGAATGGTTTTTAAATTGCATTATTTAGGTGTCTCTATCATCTCCAGAATGCGCAGGCGTTTGACGCTGGCATATCAGTTTATCTGATCTTTTTGAAAACATGTCACCTTCTTTCAAGACATGTTGTTATAGAAACATACCTTGATGGATTAGGTCTTTGAGTCTTGTCTGCTCTGATCCTATTCAATGCACAGAGTGATGTCATGTTTGCTGACACGTAGAATTGGTTGAAAGGTTTGAAATTTGCTTACAAGGAGGCAGGAATTCAATGCTTTAATAACAGATTCTCTTGATTCCAAATCTGAATGTGACAGATAATCACCTAGCGAGCTAGAAAATTTTGTGAGATCTTTAAAACTGGTAAGTTTTCATATATCCTGTCCTTATGCCCAAGAAAAACTGGTCGGTGCCAGCTATTCCAGTCCCATTCTTACGTGTGTGTGTCTCAATCACTTACATTTGCTGAATGCTTTTACTGAAATGTCATTACACTAAAGCAATGCCAGTAGTACCATGTATTAGTGATGCAATTTGGGCTGTGTATCCGGCGCAGCTCAAACTGGGACGAAGCCACTGAAGCTTGTGTTGTCTTATCAAACCTTTTCTTATCACAGATACTGTGGCAAGATTTTCCCAAGATCTGCAAACCTAACACGTCACCTGAGGACGCACACTGGAGAGCAGCCCTATAGGTACTGCGACCCCCTACCCGTGTCTGTGGTGTGCTCAAATGGATAAAGCAAGGGAACGAGTGTGCCACAGCCTTGCTCGGCCAGCTCCAGCGCACGCTCCTTAGCAGCCCATTGAGGACCAACCGTTGCATTTTGGTCTCAAACAGGGATTTTTGTGCTCGTCTAGACAAAGGTGGCTGCATTTGGTGCTACAGCATTGGAGCTGCGGAGATAGGGGAAGGTTTTGGTCCTGATTAGTGAAATTATTCTGGCTTAGGCAGCCACCCAGGCACCATCCGCAAGTCCTGCCTTTGCCTCGTGGGACAGCTGGCACTTCTGAACCAGCGTGGTTGAAGTGATTTTCAGTAGGGCTCATGGTCATAGTTTCCCTTGCAAAAATGTTTTTTTTGTAAGAGCTCTGCAGTGTGATTTGCAGCCTAAAGTTGGGTGTTTTGTCAATCATCTGATTTCTGAAAGGTCCCGGTTGCAAAGGCATTGCTGTATTTGTTTCCTGCCTAGTCCAGATCCTTTCTGAGGTTGCTTAACCAAATCCCATCTGGGTGTACTCTCTTGTTGATAAGAATATGGATGCGATATTGTATCCAGGACAGTCACATGCAGAAATGTGTATAGAAGCTTCACCTTATTGAAAATGAAAGACTAATTTAAATCAACTGGAAAGAAGCCAGCTCATGTTCCAGTAAAACAAATGCACCGCTTTCTGCATTTTATGAGCTGTAAAGAGCAGAGTAAGCTCATTGTTTGTGAGGAAACAATATGTTTTTTGCCTCTGCTCTCTTTGGGAAATGAGATTCACATCTAATTTTATTGAAGAAAGGTCTTGATGCATGTTATACCCGTCCGCTACATAAAAGCCACGAGCAATTAGCAGCATAATGGACGATTTCAGCACTTAAAAAAAAGAAATTTGACATCAGTGACAAGCGTAAGAGAAGCATGGGAGAAGTAGAAGATTGAAAAACTAAAGTGGTGAAGACTGTTGGCTAGTTGCCAGCCAGAGAATTTGGAATAGTTATAGTATGACTTAGTAATGGCTTAAAGAGCAATACAGTAAAGGCTTTAGGGACTCCAAATCGCTACAGAGTATGAAAATTGATGCCTCTGGTACCAGAGTGATAGACTAAACTACTCACGTTGGCACAGTATTAAAGGTTGGGATTGTTTATTGCTGGTTTTTGCAAGATAACCAAATTTCCTCTGGGATTAGCAATCGAGCAAGCTAATTCCTCAAGAAAGATTTAATCACACAGTATAATTTAGAATAGGAAAAGAAATAGCCCCTTTTACCTTATGTGAGTGTTAGAAGAGATCTGTTTCATGTTTTTTCCAAAAGTGTTTAATTGTATTGTATTGGCAGCACATGAAACAATAGCTATTGCTCTACTGTTTTCAAACTTCCCAACTTTGCGTGCAACAGTTTTAAAAACACAGGAATCAATTACCCTAGCTAATTTGATGCCATTAACTCTGAAATACTGTGATTATTCCTGAAGACAGTATTAAAATATAAAGCCTAATGTGAATAAAGCTAAAAAACCTACCGTAGAAGTGACGTCTCCATTCCAAGAGCACGGCTCTCCAGTTTTTCAGCCAAAACTTGTCTTTGTTACAGGGAGAACTTTGCCTCACTAGGGACCAAGGCCCTACAGTTGGGTCCTGGGGCTGAGCCCAGAAGGTGCTTCATGCCTCTTAGGACAAATTTTACATTTCCAGCTACTAACAAACCCTTTTCTACCCACCTGTTTTTGTTTTTTTTAGATGCAAATACTGTGACAGGTCCTTTAGCATATCTTCTAACCTGCAGAGACATGTCCGTAACATCCACAATAAAGAGAAGCCATTCAAGTGTCACTTGTGTGACAGGTGTTTTGGTCAACAAACCAATCTTGACAGACATCTAAAAAAACACGAGAACGGGAACATGTCTGGTATGTACACCTTTTTCCTCTCCAGCGTGCCCCGCGTACCGCCGGCGTTCATATACGGGGACCTCACATTCGCTTTCAATACTGCTGAGTGTCAATAGGCGCACGGAGCTCTGCGCCGTCTCCTCCGATGGCTGGGTTTTTGGAAAATATGTAAGTGCCTAAGCTCCACTGACATTTAGAGTGCTTTGAAAATCCCAGCATAAACTCTACGCTTGTATAACTTAATACCACTGGATGATGCCTTTTCTTTTGGTTTTAATTAAGCCAACCATAGCATTTTGAGAACAGACTGGGAAAATTGATTTAATCCTATCTCTGCAATCACTTGGCTCTCAATAGGAGTCCTAGATTTAGAGTCTTGGGGGGCACTCTAAAAGATTTTCTTGGCACCCTCTGAAATATTCCCACTGTCAGGAGCTAAAAAGCGCTAGCTATTATGGGGGTAAAGGTGCCTCCCAAGCCCCAAAGCAAATTGGTCACCGCACAGCAGCAGCGAAGGCAGCAGCAGGTAGTGGATGTCATTGGTCTGGTTTAGGTATCTGCAGAGTTTAATAAAAACCCTGTCTGCAGTCTTTTCAGTCTGTGTTTTGCTCCACTGGAAATAGCCAGGTACCTGCAGTGAATGCAGAGCTGTCTTTTCCCTGATGCACGGAGAAAGACGTCTGTCACTGGTGTCTCAGTGCTAATGAACCTGGGTGATTATGTCAATGGCTGCTCCATATTTTAAGCAAATCTGCATAATTAGTAGCTAAAATGAAGTTCCATTTGCTCAGTTCAGCCATTGGTCTAACACAGTTATTGACTGACAGTCTTGGAGTCGCAGGGGAACAGGAGGGAGATGTTGAAGTAGATACTTGGCAAAAACAATTAGAAACCATGGAAATGGCACCCAGCATGCAAGCAGTCATCGTGGCTCGAAACCACCTTCGCCCGTGGATAATAATACTTCCCTTCTAATTACCAGTTTCACAGCTGATAGGTCACTATGACAAACTTTCCTGGGTCTCGCCCGTTTTAGCCATCGTTTCAATTTCAGTTTGGTTTAAATGGTTAAATACAGAAAACGTAAAGGAGCAACAACAAAAGTCCTCTGTTTTGCTTTAAGGTACTGCAACGTCTTCACCTCACTCAGAACTGGAAAGCACAGGGGCAATCCTTGATGACAAGGAAGACTCTTACTTCACAGAAATTAGGAATTTTATTGGAAACAGCAACCACAACAATCAATCCCCCCGAAACTCAGAGGAGAGGTGAGTTGTGACTGATCTGCCTTCAAAAGGTGTCACTCTTCCTTTAACAGATTAAACCTCATTTTTCATGTTTGATGTGTTATTTTAGCAGTCTGGTTCCTTCAGTGTTCGTCTACAAACACGTTTCTCCTTGTATCAGGAGCTCTCAGTTTCGAGTTCCCATCACTAATTGAAGTTTGTTGAAAAATTCCCTCATTTTACATTCAGGTCAGCACAGGTGGATTCTATGGCTAAATGTAGAGCGCCTTATGATTTAAATGCAGTTTAAATGTGTAATTAATAAAGTAGACTAAGCTAATCCTTGGGTCAGATGAAATATTCTAACTGAAAGTCCTTTCCTGTAAGTAACTCAGTCCCATGAAAGATGCTGACTAGCAAGAAGTCTGTGAGGCCATGGGTAGGTGTTGGTAGTTCACGCTGCTCCAGCATGGGAGAGACTTTTTTCTACTAAGATTTATTCAGTATGTGAGTGTTTCAGTGCTTCTGAACTAACAGAAGAGAGACCACTTCTAAATACTTTCAGCTAATAAAAATACAGCTAAGAAGAAAAGACTGTAGCACGGGTACGCACACCAGCTCTAGGTAGTTCTTTGAGACTGGTTTTGCGTTATGCATTAGTTGTGCTTTTGAATTGGCATTACATGGGCAGCATCAAAAATTTCTTACCGTTGGTGACAAACCTCACTGCCTTCTCAATTTCCAGATGCCTTTGTGAAGGGATGAAAATGGTGGACATAACACAATTTCCACGAAAGTATTGGATTAAGTGATTACATGCATATTCAAATTTCATTCCATCTTGATTGGCAATGAGGGCTTGGGATTTTTTCTTTGCACATCTGGTCTCAACATGTCCTCCGACAGGAAGTCAGCAAAGTGAAAAGGTTGCTGGGTTGTGCAGTGTTTCCTTTCTAAATTTGGCACTTCAGACTGCTCTTGATGGATATTTTATCCCTGGCAAATTGCTGCATTTGAAAGCATAATTAGAGAATCTGTTTTCTTAATCACATGGCTTTTGTACTTTGGTTGTAGTCCATCTCCTTTCCATTTCTAGCAGCCTCAATTGAGCATAACAAGCAAGTTGGCAGCCCAAACTGTGCTCAACAATTTCTTATTTCTGCCTATTTAAATAAAAGATGATAAAAAGATATTGCTCTGATTATCTTAGAGGGGGGTGGCTGCTTCAGCTCTTCTGACTCTGCACAACCTCATATTTTTTGGTACTGTGATATAAACAGACCATTCCCTGTTGGTTTTTTTAAATGCAATACTAAACTTGCAACCGTTGGCCGGAATTTGCTCAGAAAATAGATGAGACTGTTCCGTTTAGGAAAATGCTGTTATTGTTGTATAAGAAGCTAGCTTTCACTTGTGTGTGCTCCGTGAGAAAGTGTGTCTGCTAACAGCAGCAGGTAAAACATCAAATACCAACGACGCTGCTAGGGCTCATCCTTATCGTGCTCAGACTTCTGGTATATTCCATATTGTCCCGCACAGTCTGAAGCAACCTGCAGGCGGACAATAAAGTTTCCATTTTTATAACTGTATTCCTGGAAGAGTAAGAACCTTTTGCACAATGAGAACAATAGATGAATCAAGGCCTCCGTGCTACGTAACGCAGTGGAGCAGATGCGCTGGTAGCGCGAATTCATGTGGCTCCACCGAGTTCAGCCCTTTTACACCACTGGCCATGGATTTGTCGAGGCGGCGGTGCCAGATTTCTTTAGCTCCCATTAAACGCAGCGGACACGATGCAACTGTGGTTGCTCAGGATCCTGCGGGCTTGAGGCCGTTAGCAAACGAGCCCCTGCATCAGTGTGGGTATTATGTCCTTGATAAAATCCTGGAGGAAGTAGTTAAGAGAAGTCATTGTCTGAAAGGTAAAGAGAATGCAGTAACAGCGGGTAGACCAAACAGTTTTCCATGTGCGCATTGCTATAATCACTCATTTAATAAGAGTAAATGCTCTTAAAATGCTATACGACCTTTCTTTTCATTGCTTCTTACCCTTCAAATCAGTCGGTAATGTAGTTCAGCGTGGAGGCAATGTTGCAGACCATTCTTCAGGTCTTCAGCTGAAGTCCCTTAGGTTCCCATGTATGTAATCCATACGTTCAGTGAAGTAGTATGGCTTCCAAATGGGTGGTAGTGTGCAAAATTAACTATGCATGTAATTTTGACTTTAAAACTCTGAATGCAGTATTGGATGTCATTTTTGAAAATGCCGGATCTGAGTTTCAGAGTTTCTTGGCCCCTGTGGCTTCTGTTAAAAGGCAATGAGTTGTTTTGCCCAGACCACGTATATGATTGAAAACATGAGATGAAATAAGGCATGAGAAAATTTGGGATGGATATCTGAGCATACCTCTGCTTGAACAGTAGTTTCAGCAGTGTAACAGGAAAGTCCCATGCTGATGGTACTGTAACGTCCCACTGATTTTTGAGTGGAACTTTCTCAATACTGCCCAAATGGCCAAAGCTAGACAAGATATAAAATGTAGAAATCGCTGTATTCTGCTGGGACAGATCCTTTTCAGATTTGCTTCCGACAGATCAGATTCATAACTGATTTGTGATTAATGCTTGGGTTTCTTTTGGTACTTTCAGAATTAATGGCAGCCACTTTAAGGATGAAAAAGCCATGGTAGCCAGCCAGAACTCAGATTTGCTGGATGACGAAGAGGCGGAAGATGAAGTAATGATGGACGAAGAAGATGAAGAGAGCGAAATTGCAGGGAAAGCAGTCAAAGAGCCTGTTACGAGTGACATGCATGAGGGGACCCCAGAGGAGGAGTACGAGGAAACGAGTACTTTGGACATGAACTGCAAAGCTTCCCCTGGCAGGTTGGTTCCTTCCGGGTATTGGTGCTCCTGATACATGAAGTCAGAACAATAAACCATACAAGAGTGCCAGCACCAAACTGTGTGCCGTGGGAACCGGTCCGAAGTAGCCAGCTTCCCAGTTACGATAGCAACATGCGTCTGTGTTTGGGTCAATACCAGCCCTGTTTTCAGCCTCTTCATGCAGTCTGTAGCCCTTAAGAGGAAAAATAACTGTGCTCAGGGAGCTATTGTCAGGTTCTGGGTGAGACAGGAAGCGTTTGTGGGAGAGACGTTATCTGCTCCGTAAACTGACCTGGATCTCCCCTGATGGTCTTGTGAAAGGCTGTGGAGACACCAGGAGACAGAAGACCTCTCCCTCGCCTGCCCCCGCTGCCCACTCTCTGCTCTTTTAGAAAAGAAAGGGGAATTTCTTTTATTTCGGGATCAGAGTTCCACCTTCCAGAGCAAGGTGGTTTATGAACGTTAAAAAGGGGGAAGTTGCTCAGAGGTGTAAATCTGAGAGGACGAGGGAACGCAGGGAGGATTGTTTAATTGACGTTAAAACCTCCGTGGTGTTTTTGTAGGTATAAAGAGGAGGAGTATAATAAGACTGGACTTTCGGCTTTGGACCACATAAGGCACTTCACGGATAGCCTCAAAATGAGGAAAATGGAAGAAAATCAATGCAGTGAAGCTGAATTGGCAGCTTTCAATACTTCCCAGCTGCCAGAGGACCTAAAACAACCATTGTACAGGAAATCCAAATCCCAGGTAAAAGCTTAACTCAGTTAAAATGTTATTGTCGCCAAACACCCGGAGGATTAAACCGTTAGTGTGTGGCAGGCAAGGTCGGTTCAGCTTTGTCAGACAGGGCTGTGCTCCACGTCCGCAAACCTCAGCCTGCCCTGACCTCCCCCCGCGCCCCCACTGCACCCAGCAGACCTGGCAGGGCGCTCTGGTCCCTGAGAACGGAGGATTTTCGTACTTTTTTTGCTATTTTTGTTCCTGTCTGCCACGCACAGAAATGCCCTGGTGAGAAACAGTCCCACTCTGCTTTCAAACAGCCGGCGCAGTCGCACCGATGCCGCAGAGTTTAGCTGCAGCCTCGCAGGGATGTGACTCAATCTTCTGGCTGGCTTGGCTTTTTGGTATTTTTTTTTTTTAAAGTCTGTTGGATGTTACTGCCTTTAGGTCCTCAGCATGTTTTTAAAACAGCAATAACTAGACAGATATTCTAGTGCTGTTTCTTGACTTTTTTTTTTTAAACATTAACTGTAATGAGTATTTTTAGCACCTTTAATAGATTCTTGTTTTAAAAACGGCAGAATATGCCCGTGGAGAAGGTCAGCAAAGACAACTGTGGTATTTGGTGCAGGACCAGCCAAGGGATAATGTGATTCCTCAGGCTCCTGAAAAGAGCTTCTGGTGCCAAGAATCTGAAGGCGAAGGAGGCTCTGGGACCTTGTCTATTATCAAAAGTTTCTCAGAGCTTCGTGAAGCCAGATGAAAGCAGAAATTATTACTGCTATTAGTGAGTCAAAAGTGTCAGTGAAAAGGTTGACAGTGATTTTACCTAACACGCTTTGATATTTTTTAAATACGTTGGGAATAGCGGTTGCAGCCTAAACGTTGCCCCAACCACATAGGGGTGGCACGGGTCCAAGCTCAGATCCGCGCCGCGGGATCATGACCTCCTTGTCCTCCTTCTTTCCCCGTGCAGGCGTATGCGATGATGCTCTCTCTCTCTGACAAGGACTCCCTTCATTCTGCATCCCACAGTTCTCCCAATATGTGGCACAGTATGGCGAGAGCCGCTGCGGAATCCAGCGCCATTCAATCCATCAGTCACGTATGACATTGTGAAGTCTTACCGAGAATGGGACCAAGTCCAAACCAGTAGCATGGCTCTTTCATATATGACTATTTAAAAGACTGCTGAGCAGAATGCCTTATAAATCTGCAGGGTCACTCATTTAAAGTCCGGTGACCTTAAACTGAATAATTTTAAAAAGAAAGAAACTATTTATTCTCAATATTTTGTTTTGCACAGCAAAGGCAGCTGCTGACTTCTGGAGGATCAATGCGACTTAAAAAAAAAAAAAAAAAAAAAGTTTCAGTGGATTCTGTAAAAGGAGGCCGGGAAAAAGTGTCTTCCAGTTCACCCGGCTTTGAGGGGCAGGGGCAAAAGGGTTAAGACTGCATTGATACACACATGGGCACTCCTTTAAAGTAGGAACTGAATTGATTTTCTTTTTTGTATAAGATAGTTTGACACAGGATTGGGAACAGTTGCTTTTATGTACAAATCTCTTCATTAAAGCTTTATGCATTTTAGCCCTTCAAAGAAAGAAAATAGTTCTATCAAATGCACACTATCCATCGTAAATGTAGAAAGAAGTAACAGGGAATATTTTGTTCTCTCCGTAATTCTTTTGCCTTCTCAACTGCATTGTTAAAAAAAAAAAGGAAAAACGAGAGAAAAAAAAAGAAAGGAAAAAAAAGAACTCTGAAAAACAATACATAAGAGGCTTGTGTATATTGTAAACTATGAATGTTCACTACTCCAAGAAGCTAAATCATCCAGATAATTCCGTGAAAGCACCGCGTTCATCGACAGCACCACTATCTCAAATCATTGTAAGGAGATTTTAATTTTCGACAATCATGTCACTATTTTGTTGTATTGTTTCCTTCCCCCCCTACCCTCTAATTTCTTCTTTGTGTTGTGTGTACCATGTATTTATTTGTTGGCAAACGATTGTTTGTTGATTAAAATAGCACTGTTCCTATAACAAACAGCACTGCTCCAGTCCCCCACTGCGTTACGATGTAAGGCACCCGTGTACTTCAAAAAAAGTGAGGTGACCTGATCTGTGTATATGGGAGTGCAAAACAGTGTTTGAAATTTTCTTACATTCCTCTTCTATTTTATTTTTGCCTTTTAATGAATTAAATAACTAATAGATGCGACTTAGTTTGGTTTTTTTTTTTTGTAATACAGTAAATTGATTCAATTGTATAAACAGTTATAATTTCTTCATGAAAGCATGATTCTTCTGATTAAAAAAACTGTACCCAATATTTTATGCTGGTTGTCTGCGAGCTTGTGTGATGTTACGTTCATGTTAATCCTATTTGTAAGATGAAGTGTTCCAAATTTATGTTTTAAAGAAAATAAATAAATAACGGAAGGTATTCAGTTATTTTTTGGGGTTTTTGTTGTTTTTTTTTTTTGGCCTTTAGTGAGGGACCAGATTTATTTTTCCTTTTGTTTATAATCTCATTTTGAAATAATCGGCAAGTTGAGGTACTTTCTTTAAATGCTTTGTACAATGTAACTGTTACGCATTTCAGTACATTACTATGGGAGGATCAACTTAAAAAAAAAAAATAAAGAACTACAAAACTGAAGGGATCTTTTTCCTTATTGCCTTGTTTTTGTCTAGGTCCGGGCAAAAATGGCATATTTTGTCTGCAGTCTGGGGAGCAAAGGCTCTGTCTGTGGTGGTGTCGCATGAGGATAACCAGAGGATGGGGCGCGTGGAAGCACCTTGGACTCAGTCATACAATTGAGGACCCAATCCAGAATCTCTGAATAGACCGCTGGAGGGTTTTAGATCAGTCCTTTAAGCTTTAAAACACTACCTTGAAAAAGAAATATTTCACAGCAGACGTTGGTGCAAGGTCGCATAGGAATGCTGTCGTGGGGCCTTGAGCCAGGGCTGCTGATGCACGAGGCTGCTGCTCATGGGGACAACGTTGGGAGGCCGCGGCTTGGCTGGTTAACAGCAAAGCATTCACTTGCTGAAACGATAAAAATCCGTAGGTGAGAAGCTAAGTGGCCCTCCAACCGCGTGAAATGAGCCCTGAGAGTCTAAAAGGAAAGTGAAAAGAGTATTTCAGTTAGAGCATCCCTTTGAAACCGGTACTCTGCTCTGAGGGGGACCATGGGATGGCCCTGCCTGCCACCCCCAGCTGGGTCTTTGCAGCTGCTGCACAGGACTCTGTGTAAGTGGCTCAAAAGAGTGAACGTGGCACACTGGAGTCGTCCAGTGGGACCAGGGATCGCTGTCGCCAGATGCAAGCGAGCTAACAGGGGCAAGCGATGAGGGAGCGCAGCGCTGGGTGTCAGTAACCCAGGGCAGTTGGTAACAAATTGCATGTTAAATGCACTGTCCCAGTGGGAGAGACACATTTAGGGAATGTGATTTGCAGGAGATTTGGTTAAATCTGGCTCCACCGAAGCCAAAAGTATCTCCAAAGATGGAGATACTTGTCTCCAGGCCAAAAGCAAGGGGTGCTCAGCCTCCTTCAGTACACAAAGACCTCCTGTAGCTCACCAGATCTGTGATTTACATTTCAGAATAACCTACATATGTGATTCCTGTCCTCAGCCCAGCTACAGCTTGATTTGTTCTATAACCACCGTGTAGCAATGGGCATCGTCAGGGCTGAATCCAAACCCAGCGAGGACAGGCACAGGCTGCCTTTGGTTTGCATTTACAGCTCCTGAGCCTCATGCACAGGCTGATGGCAAGTTGAGACCTACAGGATGGTGGTTTTCTTGCAGGAAAACTAAACCACACCTTAGGGAAAAAAAAACAGTAAAAAAAAGGTCTGCGTGCATTTTCTTGTACTCACTTCACTGGCCTGAGCCAATGGTCAGGTACATGCAGGTAATTGCATAAATAGGCTATTATTTTTGGTGCAGTTAAAGTCACCCTGAAACTTGGTTTTAGGTTTCTGCCAAATAAAGAGAACAAATAGATTAATCAAGTCAAGTTTTATCTGCAAACAACTTTCCAGATCGTTTTCCCCTTTAATTTGATGCAATGACAGTTCTTATCAGCTCTGCCCTCATCTGCCGTAGATGAAAGGGCTTTTGGAGGTGGAGAAAGGGTGGGACAGTTTCCCCTGGGTTTAATTTTCTGGGTTATGGTAGCACACTCCCATCATATACCTATCAGGGAAAGTACTCCTTGAGCTGAGCCGTGGGGTTAGTTTAACCTGCACATAGCCAGGTTTATTGACCGTCAGGGAGCGGCTAACACCATCTCCTGAAATGCCTGTTTCCGTTGAGAGCCTTGAGCTTTGTATTTTCATCTCACGGTATCACCCAGCAGCACTGAGTATGGGATGCCGTGAGCAGAGAGGGAAACATATCACAAGGGGGTCCTTCAACTCCATGTAGATACCTTACCATGACCTTGACTTTCATTGCCTTTTCTCAGTGGCAGTTATTCACCCAGAGAACTAGCTGAAAAACTGACCCAGATTTGATTAGCCACCTCACCCCTCAAGTAAACAATCTGGATAGCTTTTTGTGTTTGTGCCATAATCTCCCTGATGGACCACACAGATGCACTTGTCCAGATGCAAACAGATTGCTAAGGGAGGACCAACATTTCTGGCTCTCTGCTACAATGATTTTTTTTTAAGAAAAGAATATTTCAATACTTTTTCAAAAAAAACCTTTCAGCTTATTTCAGCAGCATCCTACTGTAGTAGTTTTCCATAAGTCAGCAAATCATTCCCCTGTGATAGAGCAAACTCGGTAGATGAAGGAGCTGCATATTACCACCTCAGTTCCTATCTACAGAATATAACAAAGCAGCAGCATGACAAGATGGTTAATCAATATCTCACCCTGGCCCAGCTCCTCAATACCACTGCAGGTCCGAGTCGCTGTTCCCGTGTCAGCCCTGCTGGTTTACTGAGCTAATAGCCACATTTGCGGAGTAATGGGAGGGGAAGTTATTATAAAAATATTTGCTAGGCTGCTTTTGCTCAGTGGTTCAGTTTGGCCCGTTGCTCCATGCGTGTCTTGAACTTTAAAACTTTCTGTCAGATCCCTCTTGCTCAGGAGTACAGAGAATTGCTGCAAACTCCTGGATCATTTTGCTGCACTCTGCTGCCTTCCAGCTATATTGAGTCTCATTTGTGGTTACACCTTAGGGTCATACAGTGGCGTGGAAAACTAGTTCGTCTTAAAGATGCTTCCAGTAATGATTTAAACAAAATAAAGGCACCCAGCACCAAGCAGAAGTTTCTTTATCCATGTCAAAGACGCTGGACCTTGCCAGGACTCCAGTTATAAGAAAAATGTATCTTGCAGCCTGCCGAAACCATCCTCTTCCTCATCCCATTGAACGGCTGTGTAGGTTTGTGAGCGTACCTAGCCCATGGCTTCCAAAACAGCCCCATTAATTCAGCTTTTTTTTCTATACAGAAAATTGTGCCAGCTTGAGGAAGGGCTTAGCTTTACAATTCAGGGTCACGTAATGAGATCTGGGGAGAGGGTGGAGAACATCAAAATAAAAAGTTTAAAATAAAAAAAAGTACTGTATT